>JAOVYW010042151.1:0-20295 GCA_025775045.1 Hiodon tergisus | reverse complement strand
AGAGAGCTGAGCAGCAGTAGTAAGGGCCCAGGGAAAATGAACCGGACAGACCCGTCCCTGCATGCCAGTTACTGCAAAGTCCCAATTCAAACATTTTATTGATTTATAGAAGTTTCTAGCTAAGTGGGTAGCTGCAGTGTAATGAAATGTTTCTACACTTCCATTAAACGTGTGAATGTAGGTGCATAAAGCCACCTGTCTTAACCATGTAAACAGTAAGCAGCAGTATGATACAGTTGTTATGGCTATTGGTGAGGAGACCATTTCCACTGAATAAGTCAGGGCAACCTCCTACTGATTCCCAACTTTACCTCCATCCAATATCTGACCTTTACCTCGCCGTTTCCAAATGTTTTTTTTCCATTATCACATCTTTCCAATCTTTTTCTTTGCCTTTGTCCCTGTAATATCTGAGATACGATTATGTACAAATACGTCCATAGAGCTGAATCGGACTAATGGGACTGAGTAAACAGGGTGTATAATTGATGCATCGCAGCTCCGGCAGACTTAAAAACAAAAAGAGCTTTAAGCCATTTTAGTTAACAATGTGCTTCGCAGATCTATTTGTTTTTCTCTCCGACTACCTGCCTCACAACCAGGCAAAACACCTGCCGAGGGTTTTCGGGGGAGAATAACACAGAACAGACTCGAACCCTACGCAGCTCCTCTGAAACCTGATCATTTTCCTTCCCCGCCCTCTCACCGGATTATAAGCAGGTGCAGACACTGACAATAGAGAGCATATAGAAGCTGAAGTCTGAATTGGGGTGTGGGGAACACCAGCTGGGGGGGAAAAACCTGCAGTTTCATTATAGGTTGAATTGGGAAATTCTGGAGTGAGTGGGCTGGGCGAAGCCAAGAGCACGGAAGGCAGACATATTGCTCTGATGTAGAGTCAGGCTGCGAGTATATTCCTCTGGGGACTGCTGTGCGCATTTCGCTTTTCATGTCTAATGCTCATAATACTTCAAACATCTCACTTAGTTCTCCTTAAAACGACAAACTTCCCTCAGTGGCATCCTGGTCCCTCAAGCCTGATTGTGATGGCGAGTCATTTTCCTCAGATGCAGGCAAAAGTGTCAGAAATCCGCAAATGCATACCTTGAAATGGCCTGAATGGAAGTTTACCAGTATAGAAGTATAGAATATCCTGCTGGGGCTCGAGTGCACATGCTGAATCAGCTCAGGTAAACCCATGGACCACACGTTGTACATCTTTTGATCCCAAAACAATTTCTGCATTTTTGTTTTCTAGGACTATATACCTTTCTGAGTTTCATTTAAATGAAATTTGCAAATACATGAATTACTTTATTCAATCACTGGATAGCTATGTTATGTAAAAAGTAAAAAAGGGTTTAAAAGGGTTTGTTGTCTCCTTAAAAAATAGATCAAATGAATTGATTGCAGTAATTCAATCATAACCATACCATTACAGTAAGAACAAAACAGCAAGATGATTAAAGCACTTTGAGTAATTTATGCTAATTTATACCATCCTCTTAGAACAGTGTGAAACAAGTAAATGGGATTAGATCAGTCAGTTAGATGTGATTGTAACATACAGAATGTACACTGATGATAGGGACGCTGCGCAGAATACAGTACCAGAATCTCATCCTCCATATATTTTTTTTAAACCCTTAGGACTATTTGTCTGACCAGACAAATAAAATCATAAATACAAATAGAAAAATAGAACCATAAAATCACGTAACTATATATTTTAGTGACAGGCATCTAAATTAGGCCTTGTTTCTTACTCAAACAAATTATAATTCTACGTAATGATTCTGCAATTACAGGGTCGTTAATGATTTACAATATTTTTATAACCACGAAAACTATATGTTTTCATATTTCAGCTATGTTAAAAAATAATTTAAATGTATAATTATTTATTATTAGATATCGTTCTGCTGTTTGCAAAATTACCGATGGGAAACGAATGCCAGGAAATCCAACTGATCGGAATACTGTTGCCCAAACTGCTTCAATCTTTTGATACCATGTCAGAATCTGCATGGACCTTGCAGGGTTTTAGTCACGGGATCAGTATATATATCGAGTTTAAAATATATAATGGAGTTTGGGAAAATCCTGTTTACATCAAGATTATAAAAATTTACTGCTGCTCACCCAAAGGCTAGGTAGGATTTCACTGTATATATGCCGTGTGTTGTTTGCTCGAAACATGCGCTCCACGGAACGCGGCTAACGAAAAGGGAGATCGTTCCCACAATTAAATAACCTAGGACGATATTATACACCCCAGTATTGTAATTCAAATAAGTAAATGATTATTAAGAGTGCATTTTACTTGCTGTTTAATTAAATGCGAGTACGTTACATGCTGTAGCCTCAGAACCAAATTTGTTGGTAATCAGTGTTAATTTTCAGTGCTAACCCAGCTGGCAAAACAAGTCTATTTGACGTGAAATCCGTGTCAGTCATAGACTAATGTGCAATCTAAATTCGAAATGCAAATACTGTCACCGTAAGATTTCAACGTGGATTAGGTTGATGTGTAGAGACATATCAACCATTTATTAACCGCCAACCAACCGTAGTATACATATGCGGTTACCAAAGAAAGTGCAAATTTCAATTAATCATTTTCTGGAATAGACGTGGATATAATGTGCTGACCACGTAAACATTGCAAAAATAGTTATGTCTAGCTTTTACGTTAATAGACTTTCATGCTATATGTGTTATGGCGAAGTGCTTCAAATAATCATAGTATTTTTCGATTTATTTCTATGATAATAGAAATGTTTTGCTTAAGTTTAATTTATTTTTTTATTAAAGCCACTTATTAAAAATATGAATCGGACCCTTTAAAATATTGTTTAAATAGTGTCTTGCATCTGAAATAAGGATATTTCACATTCATTTCAGATTCACATTCATGGCATAATAGATCAAAGCTGAGACTGGATTTGTGTTTTCTACACACCAATGTGAGTCACAGAAGAAAAGAAAAAAAACTTTAAATATAGACATTAGTTGACATTACTGGGATTCTTGTAATTTGTTGTTTTGCTTGTTATGTCACTTTGGCAGTGTGTGCCAGCACTAATCTGTTTGTCATCTGCGTGGCAACATAAATCTGATGGAAATGGAAAGTTTATCCTACTTAATGTCATTGTTTGCGTATTGTACTGAGTAATGGACTATGCATCATCAGGTTTTGTACCTCATATACAATAAATGAAAGGTCACAGTGTTTGTTTGTTTTGGTTTTTTCCCAAATATGAACCCTTTTTGCCTGGAGAGAAGTGGGTGTGTGTGTGCTCCTTCACAAAGCTACGATGACATCACTTTGCCCAAAGCAGAATGTTGCATACGGTTGGTGCAGTGGGGACCCTAACCTGCTGCTAGTGTTATTGAGCCGACAACCACGGCCATAAATCAGCAGGGAAGCAGAGGAGTGCCGGGACAACGGCCCCCATTAGCTCTGCCGCACGCCGGATCGGCCGGCCGTGGTCACAACATACACGCACTTCCTGGCCTGACAGTCATAGGCATTTCATTAGAGGCCATTACAACCACTACTGACAAGGCACCGAGACATCTGTTTAAGTGATGTCAACATAAACAGATGAGGGGACGGAGGGCAAAGCACATGATCTGCAGTCTTGGATGAATCTCAACAAAGTGTGCAGCTCCACGTGGAACAGGGTGGCAGGTATGGTCCCCTTGCTGAAAAGACTGATGGGATTGGGCCCTGTATAATTGACTCTAAGTTTACATGGCTCTGATTTGGATGGTCCATGGTCAGCACGATAAAGAGTAACCTAAAGGCATATGTGATACACCGGGTCTGCAGCCATGGGCTATGACATTATAGCACATAACCCCATGAAAACGTAACATTGCACAGCGCCAATTCCCAAACCGTAACCTAAATAAATAACGAACCAAGGCACGGAATTTTAAATGTCCATTAAAAATGCAGTGCTGGTCACAAAAGACATTTCCTATTTCGTTTATCACTGAGAAAGAAGTAGAACCCACCACTCATGCTTCAATTCATATACAAGTGGAGGAGGTAAACCCGGTTCTACTAGGAAAAGGTACCTTTTTAGTTAGCAGGGAATATTGGCCTTGAAATATGTTGATGTTATTAAAGCTTTCCTATTATAAATATGCTGAGGTATGCAGGGCAGAGTTTGGACAGGGGATTGGGAGAGGGGTGATGTTTGGAGAAATGCTTAGTCACTCTAAAACAGGCGACAAAGCGACCTCCAGGGATGGATGAGGATGCAGGCAGAAAGACAGTGGAGTGTTCAAGAGATATACACGTAAGAGTGCAAAGCAGAGGGCCATGGTTCTCTTGAAAGCAAAGAATTGCCTGTTTCGTTTGGTTCTGTCAGAGTGAATTTCTGATTCATCGTCATACTCTCAAAGACGCATGGAAAAAAAAAACACCCAAAAAAACAACTCAAATTTTCGAGACCATACTTGCTCAAAGGGACAGTGACATCCAGGTTGATTTGATTGTACTCCCCCTCATTCCGCTCATTACTCATTATTTGTGGGAGTGTTCACATTGCATTGCTATCTGGGTCAGAGAGTATTTAAATACGAGACGCCTTTTTGATAACAGCCATGTGTCTGAGAATTCACATTTATATGTATCTGCAACAATTGTGACAACTGCCAATGGCCAGCATCTCTCCACTAATTTGGTGCAGGGCTGAGCCCGAGTTGAAGGACAGCTGGTACGATGCTTCATCACGGCAAACATCCTGTCTTTACCCTTGAACTGAAATTATTCAGTAGCCTCAGACGGTCGCTAACTCACATCAGCAAAAATCGGACGTTCAGATTTTCCACAGATCTAGACCCATTGCCCAACCCCCCCTCTGGAGAACGTACCCTGGTGATGGTAGTGAGCTCAAGGTCATTTAGAGATCAACAGAGTTGTGTACGGCCGCCTCTCAATTAGCGCGGGGCGGGAAAGTGACGTCTGTGCCGCAAGCCGCCCGGCATCACAAATAAATTCACGGCTGAGAAATCTGAAAACGCATTTCAAATTCCTTCAAGAACTGGACTAATTTTGTGGGGAAAGCGTTGGAGATAATATTTTCCGACTGAAAAAAAAACTGCTGCAATGAATAGGTCCAATCATTCACCCATGCCTTTCTTCGCTTCCTCCCTGTGATGTTAATAAATTCTCATTCCATTAAAAAAGATAGTGGCTCTCACTGTCGGAGGATGGGGGATTCATTTATTCTACTGATTCTTTCCACTTCAGCTGCCATCTCATGCTCTGCTGAAGTGCATACATTTACATTTGTTACATTTGTTTTAAGAAGAAAAAAACACAAGTAAATGTATAAATATATACCTAACTACAGGGTTTTAAACCCCAGTCAATCCGTTCATTTCATATGGCTTTAAAACAACGCAGCAATTCAGTTGAAATATGCTGTGTTTACTTTCATACAATTTAGCACAATTTTGTGGCAGCTTGGACTTCAGACCCATGATTTCAAACGGTAGGTCTTTCATTAACACATCCTTTGTCAACCATGAAAAAGCGTGCCTACTGCTTAGCGGGCTCACATAAAAGCTTTTTCCGCACAGCCCCATAGGCACTGTGCTATTTATCATCAAAGCACCTATGTTTGGCAACAACGTCACATTTGTTCGCAGCACGCGATTAGTCTGGAGGAAAGACAGCAGATCTCGAACAGTTCACCGGTGCCAGTTCGTGGATTGCCTACTGTAATCTACGGTAAAGGACTCTCTCAGAACCCACTGATCTGGGTGCAGTGCTAATTCGGTGGAAGTGGAGGGCATGGCAGAGACCACCAAACAGCTTCCATCGGGTTTGCAGATTCAGTCCAAGGAGCAGAGAAGGGAAGACTGCACCAACAATGAAGAACACATCCAGAACAAGCGCAGGGGTTTACCAACTCATTAATTTCCAAATTGGTCAATGCTAAGCTCAGCACCTAAGTTTATCAGAGACGTTTGGAATAAGATGGGCGCCCCCTGCTCCTGTCCCATCATTTCATTTTTTTAAATATAATTTTAAAACAGGTCCTCGAAGCTCAAAGGATTTGAGTGGGGATTCGGTGAAATTAGTGACGCCAGGCTTCACGCACACCAGTAGACTCACTCAGGGTCTTACATTCCTGTATACCGTACTCAACATTTCCCCAACAATATCTCTCTGTGCATGCTCTGTACAATGAGCACAAACACTACCAAAACTAGAGAAATATGTGCGTGACAAGTTGCAAAGACGCATGTTAAAAGGAGCTGCAGGAGCTGAGAGGTATATAGGAGCAAACGTGACCGTTTTGTCGTAAACAGATAGATATGGCAAAGAAAGGTCACGTTGTTACCTATTGCTTCTAATCTGCCTTGGCGGTAGCTGACTATCAGAAGAGAAAGAAAAATACACAGCATCAATGTCAAATAGCTGAGACAATTACAAATGATAGGATTGTTTCCTAGTAAAGTATTTCCCAGACCTTGCCTGCATAACTATTGTGTGCTTTTATGTCACATTCTTATCCTTTGTTGAATGCCATCTGTTCCACAGAGATATACTTGTTTTCAGCCAAGTAATATACTTGTATTAGGGCCAAATTTCAAAATAAAGTAATTTGAAGACGTAGTGAAATAGCTTACCTCCGCAAAAAACAAACATTTTATATAGATTTTACGTGTATTCCGTGTTCTTGATTGAAGTTTAATAGTAACAAATGAACGATTCTGGTAGCTCGTAAAACTTACCCAAAATCATCCCGAGGCTTGTGTCTTTCAATCTCTTTTCAGTGCCTGTTCCGTCTGTCTTGCCCAGAGTTTTCCTTTCGCACAAGTAAGCGACGGCACCAAATCGCCTTCAAAGTCCCTTTTTTCTTGTAACATCAAACAACAAAAACAAAATGTGAAAAAGGAAGTTCACATTCCACTGTACAGGTGCGAGATTTGTTCTCTGTAGAAGAGGATGGGTAGGTGCTGTCTTGGTGTTGGTAGGATGGGATTGGGGTGGTAGTTGGTGTGTTGGTAAGGTGCTGAGGAAAGTTGAAGGGGGGTAAAAATACCAGCAGTGTCCAAACCATGCGAGAAAAGAGCTAAATCTGCATCTGAACGAGGAAATTTTACAGGAATCCCACCTTTACATTTACAGGCACTGGGAACATTTGTGAGAGGTACGGCTGAAATGCCTTGTCAAGCTAGTGCCTGCCTCTCTCGCTCTCATCGCTCTCTCTCTCTCTCTCTCTCTCTCTCTCGCTCTCTCTCTCTTGCTCTCTCTCAGCTTCTTGTTTTTTTTAGGGTTGGGTATAACCTAAAGGCACCTTACATGCCTGCACTCTGATTGGTGGCAGTCCCAGCCAATTGGAAAGCTCAGAGCCGCATGCTATCCTGCCGAGTTAAAGTCGTGAAGGAAACAGGACCAGAGTAATAATTCCGCCCTTTGCCGTCTCTCACTCATTCATTCTCTCCATCCATCCATATTTCTTTTCTCTGTCTATCTTGCCCTCTCTTGGCTCAGTTTAGAAAAGCGTTCCTCGGTCCTGCAGGGCCTAATCACTCCCCTGACTTGGCAGGCTTCCATTATGTGTGAGACAAGATTTGCCACGCATTTAATATGTTCACTCATCCTCTCCGTGGCCCTGCGTCGCCCCTTATTGTCCTTAAGTACAGGTCTGCTGCGTATTTGTAGCAGCCCCTTTTATGTTTCCAAAGTGTGAGAAGGGAAAAGGAAGATGGAATGGAAAGTGACCGAGCAGGGGAAGCAGAAGGGGGGGGGACTAAGATTCAAACTGACAGAGGGATGAAGAGGGTTAGCGTAATGAGAGAGGAGGCTGAGAGGAGTGATAGTGGCAGTTCAGAGGTCTTTTTCAGGAGATAATACAGTGCCGCCTGTTCAGTAATGAGTCGGAACCAGCAGAATAAAAAAACACTATGTATTACAAAATGGTGGGCTATGGGCTTCTCTAACCCTTATTTACTCAACAACTTCTCGCAAACACAAAAACAAAAAACCAACAGATTAGAGGACCAGACCGCAATTGAGAAGCTGGCAGAAAAAAATCCCAGGGAAGCTGTCAAAACAATTAATAACCTCAGGCAAAAATGACTGCAAACAAACATGACAGTCTTTTAGCCCAGGGGTACAAAAATGTTTCTTTCTTTTATTTTTTTCCTGTTTATTCCAGCCCCTTATCCCACTACATAAACAAACACACACAGGCACACAAAAATGCACATCCTCACATGCACACAAACACAAACACACACAGACAGAAAAATAAACATAGACACAAACAAATACAGCCACACCAGCCAAATACTCCCACCCCCCACACACACACACACCCACACACACACACATACACATACACAAACATACACACACACACACCCCACACACACATACAGACACACACACACACACACACACACACACACACCAAAGCTAAAGCTACAAAAGAATGGTTTTGACACAACAATGTTAATGTCCTGGAGTGGCCGAGTCAGAGTCCAGACCTCAACCCAATTGAGAATCTGTGGATCTACTTGGAAAAAGGCTGTGCACTCTCGATCCCCACGCAACCTGACAGAGCTTGAGCAGTGTCCAGATGCGCCAAATTGATAGAGACATAGGCTCAAGGCTGTAGTTACTGCCGAAGGTGCAAATTCTAAATACTGACTGGAAGGGGGTGAATACTTATGCAATCAATTATTTTGTGTTTAATATTTGGTAGAAATGTATTTTGACTTTAATATGAAAGTCTTTTTATGTTGATCAGTGTCAAAAAAGTAAAATGAAGGGGGGTGAATACTTTTTATAGGTACTGTACATACCCCAACACACACCACATACCCTCACAAACACATACACATACATACTCCAACACACACCACATACTCACACAGAAACACATGCACACAAACCCACACACACACCACATCACACACCACACACATATGAAACATACCCCAACACACAACACGTACCCACACACGGACACCTACAAGTTACTTTGGATCACACACTCCAATGTCAGATGTCAAGCCTTCTGCAGTAGGATTTGACCACACAGTGTTCTGGTTCCACATTCCCTCCGCTCTTTAGGAACGCAATCCGGTGTGTGTCAGCAAAGGAAGACGATTGGGTTTCCTCATTAGTTGCGTTGGCATCAATAATTCAAGACCAGCCTGTGTCGCGCTCAATGGCCCAGGCGCTAATGGGCTGTCCCGGCTGGCAGGGCCAGGCCCAGCAGGACTTTAATGGATGTCATGATGAGAGGGTGAAATCGGAGCAGAGGGATCCTCTGTCACCATCGGGGGTGTGGAGGGGAGGACGGGGGCCTAAGCTGTGGACATGTGGACCAAACCAGGAGAAGACTCACTCTAAGGACACGTGTGAGTGGAGAGGGAGAGAAACAGAGAACAGTGTGAAGTGGAAGAAGAAACAGAGGAGATAAGTCTGTAAAGAAGAAGAGAACAGACGTCTGAGGAAAAACTCTGGAGAAGTGTGGAGAAGAAGCAGCAGTGATGCTAATTTATCCACTCGTCTGACGTTTTCACTTTTTCTTTAATTCATCCAAAACTCAGAAGACGATTAGATTTGATTCCAAATTATAAAGTTGTCTTCTTTACGCTTTGGCGTATAAAAACGTGCCTTTCTGTCTCCGCCTCTCCCACCTCAAAATGACCACGAAGACAGTCTCTTGTCTCTGGAGCCAATGCTTTTTATAACTGTCTACCATAATGACCAGGCTCAGCCTTTTCCTGGCACAGATTTATGTCTCCTTAGTAACTTTGACGTTGCAGTAATACTAGGCATGTGGGTCGTTTTTCTGTTTTGGGACAGCTTTGGGTTTTGGTTCTATTGTTTCAAAGGCAAGTTAAGTGGCTGTGGTCTGGTTCACAGCTCAGCTAGCTTAGCTATGTGCTCAGTTAGCTGTGCTGATGCAAAACTAGCACGTGTTAGCTGTTAGCAGCGCACACAGGTCGAAAAACACCTGACATAGGGACACTTCTTTCAGCTTTACAATTTAAATGTCTGAAGACTTGTTCTAAATTGCAGCAGGTGTGAATTGGTTTGGATTTTATGCTCAACAGTTCTGATACCGAGAAATTCAAATGGCAGTTCAAGTGTCAATGTTGTTCTTTGCTTTCCGAGTGAAAACAGTGACAGTAAGCTTTGTTCCTCATTTTTTCATTTAAATGTTCTTATTTATCACAACAGCTGACGACAGTGCCTCAACAACAAGGCACTAGCTAAGGAATGTAAAATGATTAATGAAGGCTTTGTTGTGTTTGGTTTAGCCTCTACGAAGGGGGAGACATTTGCCTCCAGGGGTACATAAGAAGACCTGGCTGTAGTTACACAAAGACCTTGCTCTGCCTGCAGACCCTAGAGTTTATAAAATGCTCCCATGGGGCCACACACTAAAGCCTGCGGCAACAGAGTGTAAGACGCATTACACACACACACATACAAGGCTAAAGCTAAAAACAGGTCTTCACAGGTGTCCATGAGAAACAAATTGATTCCAACCATTGCTATGAATATATTAATGTGAATTAGAACAAGACTGTACAAGGAGAATGAAAGTATGAGATGAGTGTAGGAGGGGAAGGTTTTCTGAGTGATTGTTCAAAAGGCAGAGAACACAAATGTGACAAATAATCAGTAACGCAAAAGTGTGTGTAACAGTGCTTTTGGTTATGGAGCGAGAATGTCTTAAAGTCACAGCAGAAAGATTAAGATGGGAAGCAATGGAAATCCAAACAGGGAAACGTATTGATTGCACAGTAATTTGTAAAAAAAAAAAAAAAAAAAACCTTGACAATTTGTAGTAGACATTTGTATCATACAGTGTTTACTGATGGTCCTTGTTGAAACGTTACATTCGTATCCAACGACAAACAATCGAAAGCTGCTTTTAGGGAGCATATTGGTAGCAGCATATAACCAAATGCAGATGTGTTTTAATAAAGTGCCCCATTGATTGATTGTTCATTGTTGTACAGAAGTGGGGTGGGGGCAGGACAGGAGGACAATCCGAGGACCTGAGAGCAAAAGCCCGTGGGAATCTCAGGGACTGTCAGGTTAGGTCATTAATATACCCCATCCTCTCAGATATTTTTGAGATAAGAGACATGCTTTCCAGCTGGTGAATGTTTTTCTTTCTATCTTTTGGTTCAGTAGTGTAGTCTTTCCCACAGGATCTGCGATGCTGGAATTAGGAGGTTGAAGACTACAAAGGACATTGATTAGATCCTGCTCCATCATTTTCTAAGACAAACATATAGTCATAACCAGTTATGGTAAAGTAATATACTTTCGTGTGTTCGTCAAAAAAAAGAAGCACTTGCCTTGTTGTAAATTTAGATGTCGTTTTCTGCCCTCTAGTGATTAACATTGGAAATACAGCACTACTGTGTGACAGGCAATCAGAGTATAAATTGGCAGCCGCCTATTAGCCAGCCTATTTGAAAGCCTAAAGGCACACATGCTGATTTAAAATAAGCATGTGCAGACCTAAAATTACCCACTCAGGGATTTAAAGCTAGACATCCATTGCACAGTTAGTGCTTCTATACCTCAACACCACAGGGGCTGATATCTGGAGGAACTTGTTATCACTTAGTTGTTACATAATGGTTGATTTACTGTCCCGTCTGTCTCTCACTGAACACATTTATTAAGGACGCATTAATACATTTCTTTCCAAGAAGATTACCATGGTTTATTTCTAAGAGTTAAGTTGCTATTAATACACACATTTTATTACATAAAACATCCTTGAACACACGAAAAAATAACACGTGTAAACAGGAGCACAAGCTTTCCCCACAAGCACAATTCTCCTTAGATCTCACAGACTTCATTAAAAAACTCTTCAGTGTAGTCCTTTTTATGTTGAATATTTGAAATTTTAAGGGAATCATTTTCAGGGTTTTAGTAATATATGGAGGGAAAATTTCACCCTAAGAATGATTTGTGAAAGCATTTCATCCAGTTCGGGTCTGAACCAGAGCTGATTAGTCTAAAGCAGAGAGTGACAGCTTCAGAGGATAGCTGAAGCATCATTAAGGTTTTCGATCAGTCACCAGTTGCAGTCCGCCAACTCCCCAGACCGACTAATTTAAGTTGCTGCAACATTTAACTGTCTCTCTGTGTCTTTTCTGTCAGCCCATCTCACCTCTCTCTCTCTCTCTCTCTCCCTTTAAAAAAATGAAAACTCCTCACCTATCACAGAATACACATTATGTATGGTGAGAACATCGGCTCTGGAGAAAAAGACAACGTCTGCTTTGTCCCCCATATCGCCTCTCCCTGGTACGGCTGTTATTTTCCTCCTGACATGATCATGGAGAATTTAGAGACTGCTGTGAAAGGTCAAAGGGCAACGGTGCAGGCGGCGGCACTGCTTACCCGGTGGTATGTTTTACACTGACTACAGAGCTGTATCTATCCCACAGCAAAGAGAACTGCCAGGAAATTCCCAGGATCCTTTGGTTCAGCAGAAAATTGCACGTCTAATCAGATATCATCATCTTCCAAGGAATTCTAGAACAGAACATCTGCATTTGTATTTAATCTGCCTTGACATTCATATATTTATATTTACATTAAGTGCAGCCTAATATAAACAACTCACTTGTCAATTGATAAATATTAATAAATGTATTAATACATTGGTGAGGTTTACATTGGTGAAGTTTACTGTACAAAATGTGCTCCTCCGCATATACATTTTAGCCTGAGCATGTAGAATCTAGATGTTGACCTTCACTCTCTCACACGCCTGTGTCAATTTCTCACCTGAAGGAGAAGACATACAGTTTCACTGCCCCATACGGTCATCAACACTCAAACCTCAAGACCCTATTGTGGAAATGGGTTCATATCTGGAAATGTTTAACTGGATCAGATCATCTTATTTATCGACCAGAGTATCAGACGGTTAAGCAAGTAAATACCGCAAAGCAGGGAAAGATCTTTCAAATACTGTGTAGTCGCTATAATTAACTAAGAATGGGACACACATTTACGGGATGCATCCATCACCACATGTATCAATTATAATCAATTAAATATCTCTAAATAACACAGCTGAATACAATATAACCTGTCCCATGCCACAATAGAAGAGTCCGAAATTGTTTTCAAAACACGGGGAAGTGATGTAATAGATTACATTTCAGGAGATGAACAGACTGCCACCGAAGCTCAATGCGGACTCCACCACGCGCGAGTAAGATTTTGAACACCCGAGCTATACTTCGCAACCATTGCAATTTCCTTCGAAAAACCCGACCTAAATACGTCCTGCAATCCGACCCGAATCCGCGCAGAACAATTAGACTATATTGCGTTTACCTGATACTAAATGTAATTACAAAAAAACTGATGATCAATCGTTGAATATATTTCATTTGAATTCGTGTTGTAGATAGTTTGAAAAAGATAGTGGGTAGCCTATATGCTAATACGTTATATTCGTCAACATTGAATGTCTTGGTTTCTTAGCACACAAAGGCAACTCCAGAGCAGTTTTAATAGTAGCCTAAGCAATTGATTGTAAACTATGACAAGAATCGCTTGTTGCAAACAATTACACTTAACTAAACATGTGGGTTTACGTTTTATCAAAGCTGTAAAAGAAAACATTGAGCTTACTTCAATTTGGTTAATCTGGGTTTCTATAAAGGCACAGGATACCATTAACTGTTTGTTGTTTGTTTGTTTCAAGTGGGTTTTGCGGATATTGAGAAACCACCCATTTCCATACATCTAATTTACACCTACCTATTGAATTCAAGTTCCATTTTGTTTGGAGAGGAGAGCTGAAGATAGAACTGAACTGGGATTTTTTTATTCATTATTATTATAAACCACACAAACTGTATGCTTCTTTCAAAAGGATTTAATTTTCAATTAATGGTCAAGGAGCCAATGGACAGAATCTGAATGCAAGATGCTTTTCATGAAAACCCACACACAGTTCAGTCGTCCATAGATTCTCTCAGGCTGTTTACATCCAACCACCATGGCACATGCTCTAAGAACTAAGAAACTGCAAGGAAAGTGGGTTTTTTTTTTTTTTTTTTTTTTAATTGGGTCAAAATCTTGACATTTTTGAGCATTTAAAATTATTTTTGACAGTGTGGAAAACGTTCTCATAGTTCCTCGGTTATAGTTCCTTATTACTTTCGACTTCTGAGATTTCAGGTTAGAGTTTTCACAATTTATATAAGTCGTTTTAATTTTCTTTGTTAACAAACATTTATCACAGAGGAGAAGTTCATGGATTACACATGAATTATTACATTTGAAAAATCCAATGAATTGAATAACTATGATAAATCTATTAAGTTTTCCTAAAAATATATTGTATCCTGCATTGTTAAATGAAATGTGTAATACAAAGACAGGACTGCAAAGAGTTTTCTTAATAAAATTCTCTTTGTGTTTAATCACTATTATTTTTTTGTTTGTTAAGTGTATACTGCATGTTCATATTAGTAATTGTAAATTGAAGAGGTTAAAAGAAGAAATAAACACACCAAATGTATTTACCACATCATATTCATCTGTAGGCTTATTATGAGGCTGGCGTTTGGTTTGGAAGCAAATACAGTATTGCAATGAAACAAACAATTTAATGTAAACAATAAACTTGCAGTATAACAGGAACCGATTTAAGAACAATACATAAAAAAAAAAAACACAAAACAGTAAAGTAAGCGCTCTTGTCCAGTTTGCCCATTACTTATAATATGAAATATTTGCTCTTACCTGAGCTCCACATTGGAAACTCTTCTATCTTTTCTCACTCTCTCCCTGATCACACAGAGCAGCTAAATTGTGAATATTCCCCAATTATAGATGTAAATAGTAATTCATGAGGATTGAAAATAAAGATTCAAAACAAACAGATCCCGATAAATCCTGTACTACGAGTTCATGTGAACAGCTAAATACATGCCAGCGTAAACAGAGAGAGAGAGAGAGAGTAGGGGGGATAGGGAAAGAGGGGGAGAAAAAGAAAGAGAAATGCAGACACGTGTCCACAGAGAGGGATCAAACACAAGGGGTTCCTCTCTCTCTCTCTCTCTCTCTCTCTCTCTCTCTCTCTCTCTCTCTCTCTCTCTCTCTCTTCCTTTCAACCCTTGGGAGAGAAAAAGAATTAAGTGTTAAAAATTCCAGCAGCTAATTCGGCTTCCTCAGATAAGGAACTTAATATGTGAGGACAACTGCGTTGAAGCAGGGGGGCGAGGGACGGAGGAGGCTGAAGTGTAAATGAGATGGCGGAGAGAGTTGGTCAGGGAAGAGAGAGGGAATGGGAAAATGATACAGAGTTGTCAATAGTTCAGCCAGCGGATCTACACAGAATCTGAGAACTAGCGTTTCAAACCAAATTCAGGACTTAATCGCAAAGAGAAGGTTGCTGAAGGATGGATGACAAGCAGTCGTTTGTGTTTCAATTCAAGCGTAGAATAACCCACATAAAGACAAACAACTTCATTAACACTGCTCACTGAAAGAGCTAAATAAACATCCAACAGAACTCCACAAAGGGGGATAAAAGGGCTGTCTGCATGGAGATGGACAGCGGTACTGAACAATAGGTCACTACGATATTTAAGTCAAGCTCCAAAAAGCATTTTTTATTAAACAGTTTTGGTACACTGAATTAAGGAAAGAAGGAATACTGAACCTTTATCCAAACAAACACTGTCATACTCTGTTCATGCCTCACACCATGGTGGCTCTCTAATGCCAAGAAAAACCAAAATTACATAACTAAAACAACAAATGCACTTTTGTACTTACAGCTAGCCCCACTTGGTGATTAGTTGTGCCAGTGGAACTGTCAGGGACATTTAATCAGTTGTGCAGCTGATTGTGTGCATGAGACAAGAGCGCAACAAGGAATCAATACACAACAACAACAACAACAACACAAATCTACACACTTCAGCCCGAGGCAGTGAGACATGTGGATGTAGAGTGCGGGTGGCTTAACCGTCGGCCCTGCCCTGCAATCGCGCGGTCTCATAAACTATGTCACTAAGCCTCTATATTTGTATGTGTCACATATTATAATGGTATTTTCTCCTCAGCATGCTAATGAATGGAAAAGAAGATGTACAACTTTTGGGACCCGTTTGCTTTCCGCTACGTTAAGTTATGTCAGTTCATTCACAATCTAATTACGCTAAGTTTCTAAGTCAAGTATTACTTGATATCGCTAAGAATCTGTTCGTAAATTTCAAACAAACCTTAATCATCAACAAGTTTTTACTGGTACTAACCCCGGAACACAGGTCTTTAATTTGAAATAAGACCAGTCTATGGTTAAGTATACAAATTCAGTTCATTGTCGTGCCTGCTGAAAGAAATGAGCCTGCAGTGTCTCCCTAAAAAGGAAAGGCAAGAGCTCAGATAAATAACCACAAATACCTGCAAACAAGGGACACAAGCGCACTTACAGTCCTCCCTCTGGCTGGTTGCCAGCTGGGAGGGGTGGGAAGGGGGTTGCAAGAAAGCAGCAACAGTTTGGCACGCTAAGCACATTTCATCATGGCACAGCCTCGGGTTAGAGTTACAGGGGGGACACCCTCCTTCTCTTTCACCCTCCCACTCGCTCTCCCGAAAAGTTCATGCTACTAAAGCTGTCATCCTAACTAAGAACTTTCACTTTCTCCTATTTTTCACCTTCGAGTGTTACAGCACATCCTCACTTATGTATATGTCTTTTAAACTATAGTGTGACAAAATGGAAATATTGTCAAGAGCAGCCATTTACACAGAAAAAGTCATTCCATTTAAAAACATAAAAGTCTTTCATTTGTATTCATCCTATAAATACTGTAAGGAAGGCATTTAGGAAGGTAAGTTAGTCTGACCATGAGGTCGAGACCTTTCACGTCTCAGTATTTATTTAATACATGTGCACATAAATACTGTGGTGTTCAATCTCTGCCCTGAAATGTTTTCTGTAAATTTAATCTTTCAATTTGGCAGAATTTAAAATTTTGAATGATTTCTCAAGTATTTGTTACTGTGACCATTGACCATTATCTTAGATTTTAAGGATGAAGAACAATAATTGTATATTAAAAACATTATTAACAATAACCAAACAGTCTATCATTTGCAGATCGAAAATGAACGAGCATGCAATGTAACTGAATTTAAAATCCCGGATATAGATGAAGCAAAGTCACTTGGAGCAAGTATGGCTGAAACTGAACGATGGCTTCAATGGGCCCCACCATGATATATAATTAATTGATTCATCTTGCCTTGAGTTCGATTTTTATTGTTAAGATAGAAATTTACAAGAGTATTTAAGATAGATTCTGAACCTTTGGGATTGCATGACCTAGATTTATTCTTCCTGACACAAAAATGATAGTATGTAACATCAAATCACAGTTTGCAGAAAAATAGAAGTAGCTAGGCCATTAAACTCTGAAAAACCCAATAAGGAATGAATGTGCTTATTGTTTTAAAAAGTACTCGTATGCTACAGCTTAATCTTACAAAAAGAGACAACTTAAATAAATAAAAAACTATTAAAACAAGAAGTGGTCATTAACAAATATATAGGGGACGGAAAATCACCACTCACGTATGCAATTACTGCCACCCCGTGGTTAGCTACCACCCCACCGCTGAGACGAGACCAACTTCTGAACCAGGGGACAATTAACCAGCAGTGGTCTCATGCATGAAATCAGACTTCCCCAATCCTTTTGATGAATTTGTTTACAAATAAGTCAATTAATAAGATAAATATTCATAACGATTTGCCTGATGTTTTTACAAGTTAGGTTGCCTTTTTAAAGAATAGAGAAATATTGTTATTCAATTTATATTTAAAACATAATTTAAATGCATTCAATGAAAAAAACTTAAATAAATAATACTGAATAAATACTATTAGCAAACTATTGAGTTTAAACAGTTAATTAGTTTTCAGGTCTAACGGACATAACTCGTGTTATCAATTATTATTTAAAATAGGGTTAAGGGATGTTTAAAATAACTTTCATAAACCTAAAATTAAAAAATAACGTTTTTAACAACATTGAGTGCTTTGGACGAGTGGCCGGGGCTGTAACTTAGACGACCGCCCCATTGAGTTATGCTTGGTCGGCTAATTAGAATGGTTAAGATGAACATGACTGACAGTTATTTGCGCTCGGTCAGCTGTTAGGTGTTCTGCCCGTATCTTTCCCCATCCACGTGACGACAAGGCTATAACTAAAGTAAGAACGTTAAGTGACCTTACGGATCCGTTTGCAGGTTGGAAGACAACCAAAGGCGCCTGAGCAAAGGAGCAGGCGGGGTCATTGCCGCTGACTACAATTAGAATGCGATGAATAAATAAATACTTAATAAAGCCTCATCAAACTTCATAATAATAGTCATTATTACAGTATTACTAATAGCTTAATACAAAATCAAAATGGACATGATTTAAAACAAACCATTCAACACCTTACGGGTTACGGACAATTTACATCAACCCAGAACACGGTTCGACGATAATAAATGTTAGAATTTCCTGTAATAGTGTATTGGAATGTTAAGTCTTTTTTTTTTTTTTAAGTCGGTGTGTTACTCTGTTCTAGATAAAGCAGCCATTGCACCTGATGAAGCTGGGTTAAGTGCCAGCGCAACCCTCATTTGGTTAACTCATTTGGTTAACTCATAAGAATGGTTAAAGAATGTATATAAATGAACGTAAACATATTTCGTATTATCTACTTTCTTCATTGTGCACCGAGTAGTTGGTATTTAAGATAAATTCAACATAATAGGTCACACCCCAGACCGGACATATAATCACCCTGGAGAAATATAAGTCTACTGGCTGGGACTTGACAGAAACTTTACACGGAATGCAACAAGCTGGGGACTGCAGAAGGGACCTGGTTCAGATGTTTGTGATTGATACGCGAGTATGAAATGCCAGCACCTGACATTTTAAAATCCAGCCTCAGTCTAGCAGGCAAGTTCGCTGATTTAATTTTTGTGTGAAAAGCAGCGAACGCACCACCTAATTAGCTATTATGTATCTTTGATCAATTAATTTTTTTACAACGGTGCACTGTAACTTATTGAGCAACAATCGTACTGTTACATCGTCACTCTACACGTCACCAGTTCACCACCAGAGGTCATCATCTCCCGAATACTAAACCCTGTATCAGACGTTCCTCAGCACCATGTCCAATTATTCAATTAACATTCTCCAACAACACGTGGACTTGCTCTTTGTCCCATTCGACCAGCACTCCCCAGCTCTGTTACTTGCAGTTCTGTGCAGGGTGAAGATTTGTTTGTTTCTGGCTAGGTTCCTGACTGCCAGTGTTCTAGCAAAGTTTAAGCTTTGTGGTTTTGACTCTTGCATTCTCCTCTGATTGTTTGTATGCCTGATCATTTGACCTACCACCTGTCACTTCCGCCAACTCATTTTGCCTTCCTCCATTACTCTGTTTCCTGGCTGTTTGACCTAGATTGTTGCTAACCTGATTCCCACACTTGAGTCCTTCACCTCCCTGGCAGTCTGTATCTCAAACCACCAAATCTACAAGTGCTGTCTTGTCTATCCACACCAGGCAAGTTCAGCTGCAACAGAAGCCAGAACATCAGCTTCAAGTATGTGTCCAGCAATATCCACATCTGCATTGCACCTTTGTTTATTTCAAAGTAATCTGGAGGTCACCACACACCACTAGCTACCTCATCTACTGCATCACTTGCATGAAGCATCCTGCCATTTCCATTTCCAAAACTGTCACAAATCTGAGGATCAGGCAATGAGGGTCAAAGATCTTTCCTGGCCAATAATTTATCAGGTTTCCTAGCCATGATTGCACTGTTACTGTTCTTTTGCAAGGGCTCAAAGATTCTTACAACACCCTGTTTTTGTTTGGTCAGGCAACTAAACTTGCACCAGGCATTGTATATCTGCTGTTTCTACCCACGTCTAATTTACCATACAGTAGATTTTGAGGTCAGTGTTTATTTATTTTTTAGTCAGTTCTTAGCCCCTCTTCAGCTCTTTTTTGCCTGTGTCCAATGTAAGTGAATTGTGGCTGTTGCCCATTAAGGCAAATCTGTTTCTATAGTATATGAAGATTTTGCAGTACCCTAGGATGGCCACTGAGTGACGCTTGGACTCCACAATCTTCCACTAACGATCTCACCCTCACACACACACACACACACACACACACACACACACACACACACACACACAGACGGTAGCTTCAATCCAGAAA
>JAOVYW010042129.1:0-17701 GCA_025775045.1 Hiodon tergisus | reverse complement strand
CAGCGGCAACCTTCTGGTTACAAAGCAGAGATTCGCAGCGGCAACCTTCTGGTTACAAAGCAGAGATTCGCAGCAGCTACCTTCTGGTTACAAAGCAGAGATTCAAAGCGGCAACCTTCTGGTTACAAAGCAGAGATTCGCAGCGGCAACCTTCTGGTTACAAGGCAGAGATTCAAAGCGGCAACCTTCTGGATTGAAGGCTGATGTCTGAACGGTTACACTACGACTAGCTGGCAGACCTGCACCTTAATTATCGCAACCAACACAGAAGACTGAAAAGAGTCAAGAGAGGCTTTGGGAGCTAAAGGAGATTAGAGCCCAACATCAGCAGGGATTACCCACACCAGCTGCCATAAAACGCTCACTGCGTTACCATTTGCATGTTTTGTTTGAAATGGAGGGTGCTTTGCACAGATGTTAATTGACAAGCGCAAGCGTGATCTAGAGAAATATTTTGGTTCTAAAATATATATATACACACACACACACGCACACACGCACACACGCACACACGCACACACAAAAACATCAGTTTGCCAGTTTGATGCGATTGCTTATTGTAACACTAAAGTTAATGAGGCTCCACAGGATTAACATTACATCAAATAACCTTAAACAATTAGAATTATAAATATCACATGAGAAGGCACAAATTTAAAAACACTGATAGAACGCTCGGGTCCATCTGAATTGTCACTTACTGGTGAAAAATTTGGAACATTTGCGAAGACGGGGAATCGAATACTCTAAAAATTAACCTCTTTTCGAATCCACCAAAATATAAAACTCAAACTCGGGGTTAGACTGGGTCTCATTCCAAAAAAATAACATTGCCGCAAAACGAGCGGTTCACAAAATATTCTCTTCCCTCATCACTCACCAAGGAGTCTCTACACTAGGCTTCGAACCCAGGCAGATGTTTCTAACAAGGCATGCCCTGATTCTCACTGCATCAGAGGTAGAGTCACCGCAAATCAACGTGTGACCCTGTATCATGAAAAACCCCCAGTCCAGATCCAATCAAGGCCAGAGTTCTTTCTGCCCCTTGACAGTATGATGTCATCCAGTGGGAGTGCATGTGGTGTAACAGGCAATAAAAACAATAATGATTTTCACTCTATCACAGCTGCAGCAATAAATAAATAAATGTTACATTGGGTTTTCCTCTGCCCTACACTGTATATTGTTTTGGTTATTCTGTCCCAGTCAAAACGACCGCTCATCTTTCCAGCAGTGACACGTTAGCTCGATTTGGCACACTGCGGTTCATTATCTTGATTGTGCCTTCTTACCACTTCCAGATGATCGACCGCCGTTACTGTTGGCTCAAGTCTTTGGCTTATCAAAGCAGCAAAGTCACCGGGCGTTTCACAGCAAAGCCAGAAAACCTAGTGAATATTCCAGTTTTCTAAACGTTTAATTAAATGTGAAATATTTTTAGAGAAGGGATACCCAGCCCTGCCCCCCCTCCATGGGGGTCCCAGCAGCTGCAGGCGTTTGTTCCAGCTCACCCATTAATCGCTTAAAGGATATCGTTATTCGGATTAGAAATGACTTCAGCTGGTGTCTCCAGGTGTAAGTCAGATGTTAATTGAGAGGAGGCTCAAAAACCACTGTGGCCCTCTAGGAACAGGGTAGAGTATCGCTGTTTTTTTTTACATGGATGAAATGAGGTGCGTTGTGTCACCGTTGCTCATTGTTTACAACGTATATCCATCAGTTTTAAGCCCTTTAGTGACACTATGACACAACTTAAATGGGCACTGCTGAAGCACTGCTTTTTCTTTACCAGTCTGTGTTATACACTCTTACAGATTTATTTTAAATGCTCTTCTTGTCTGTCGGTCTTTACATCAGCCTAACATTTACCAGTCCAGGGCTCTGCCTCAGGGGTTGGTTGATTAAGATCCACGGATGCATGACCCAGAGAGCGGGACGTGAGGCTAACTGCGTTCCAAGACCGCCCCTCCTCTTATCTGGTCCTGCTGACTGGACGCAGAGACCCCATTTCACGGGAAGCGAGTCCGACGCAGCGCCGTCAAGATGAACTTTAAGAGCTGTGAGCACAACGCTGCCTTCGGCTTGGCACTGGCCATCAACATGCTTGGCCCGTGGCAACCCAGCTGGTGGTTTCATGATACCCCCGCAACATCATACTGAGAGACAAGTGTGTAGGTAATGTTTGTCGAATCAAGGAGGTGCATGAGGGTAGCGCTTAGTTCTTTCCACAAAGTTAGTTGTTCTTCGCAACATGAACGCAACTGCTAATTACCCTTCTAAATTAACTACAATTCTTAATAGAATCCCGTCCGTTTATTTAATTGCTTGAGTTCCTACTTTAACATCAGATCCATAGTTCTCGCTGGGAGTTAAGCAGCAGTGCTCACAATGTTATGCATTTATAGTGAAGTAATTACTATTTGCGCCTCACAACAATTAATTTTGATTTAGGCGATCTACGTGAAATCATCTAGCTCAGTGAATAAATGTTTCATTATTTCCTTTTTCAACTCAGCTCAACTTCTTTCCAACAACAACCTAACTCCTGTTTTTTTCATCTCTATTAACGCGACTCTCTCAGCAATAATAACACCGCCGGTGACGCAACATTACAATAGGCACCATGTCGGGGATTGCATTCCTCGGAGTCCATGCTCTTTCAACATTATTATTCCGCATTTCACGCAGTTTAAAAACACTCCCTCGCAATTAAATAATCTTGAGATGGTTTTCGCCCCGCCGTACAGAGCTCATCCCGTGACATAATAGGCATGTAGTCTTGCTCTCTGCGTTTCGACCACACACACACACACACACAATCTTTCTCCAAAACCCTCCACCTCGTAGCAGCGATTTCTTCACTGCCCTGCCTCCTGCTTCGCAGCCTTAATAGGCGAGCCGCTTCAGCGCCTGTGTGTTTGTTATTAGAGCTGTCGGTTTCTAGAGCGGAGGAGAAGCAGAAGCCGTCAAAAATAAGGCGTTGTACATACATCGCTATGTGCTGTGTAAAAACACTCCCCCAGCAAACGCACCTTCGCGTCGAAATGTGTTTGAGGCTGTTGAACGAAACTACTGTAACACCGCCTGTCAGCGTCCACGGCCTCCAACTTACCTCTAAAATACTACGAGAGAAAGAAAGCTAAGTACTCAGTTCCCCCTGAAAAAGCGTGCACAAACCATTCTATTTTTTTTTATAAAAAAACGCCCATCAACATCCGATGCACCCAGTAACTGAGCAAAATCTGTATCGTCTTTTATTTATCTTTAGGGAGTCGCCGATAATTTGTACTGCTAAACACATAGGTTTACCTCCACAGGTCATAGGACGGCTTATTTTTTCTTTTTTCTTTTTTAAATGAATGTGAATGCAAGTGTAAAAGGCGTGATACTCTCTCACCCCAGGCTAACGTAACACGCCCCTGGTATTGTACCCGGTATGACAGGGCTGTTTACGGTGAAAACTGTACAGAGTGACTTATCAGTACGGGGGATAAGTAAGCATTCAGACAATTAACCGCAACCGGTATTTAAAGCCGAGACAGTAACGGGCATATAAACACGTTGTATAAATATTAAATTATTCGCTTGTCATAGTAGCCTGTAAGTAGACGAGGTTCAGTCAGTGGCACACACTATTGTTAAAGGGGGTTGTGGATAATTCCTTAATACAGAACACGAAATATTAACAGAGACAGTTGACAGAATTACGAAAAATTACGAACAAGAACGGCAGCATTTCGTTTCTTACCTTCCCAAATATGACTGTCAATCACTCGTCCAGATGTGGACCATTGAGGATACGGGGGCGCACTGCGAGTAAATCAATCCAACACCGCCACAGCCCCCTGTTTCTTGCCCCTGACAAGGAAGATAGTGTGGCAGAACGTAGGAGCTGCGAGAACAAGTAGCCTTTAGACTGGAATAAGGCTATACGAAAGAGGGAGGGACAGAGGGAACGAGCCAGACAGCGAGAGAAATACGCTTTCCGCAGGTCTCGGGATCCCTGACGAACGGCGAGCACATTAAAATGCAGCCGACTGCCTCCGCCTCAACTTAGCAAACGCCTTATATTTTGACACTTCTGGAAGTGCGCAGTAAGGATTGCTTTTTAACCTGTGACGATTAACCCTCGCGTTACCCGAAGCAACAATGGATGAAGAAGCGGCGATTTCATTTTACTGCAGTGAGCCTCCGACCACAGCTAAGCGGCGTGGGCTATCGCTCTGCATCTCTTTGTTGCATATAAGACTATTAGTTCTCGTCAGATCCGCGGCATTTTCATGTACAATATATGAAACGAGTATGTAAAGTATATAAACGCACTTTATTGTAATAATGTCGAGATGTCTTCCAGCTGGACACTGGTCTATAGTTGTAGTGCGGCCGCATACACAGCCTCACTTAGTTTGAATACGGTCCTATATAACAATATATAAATGTCTGCAAAATATTATCAAAACATGATCTCTAATGTTAGAATTGACTGCCATTCCTGAAAAGCCTGAAAACCTTTTCGTCAAAAGTATTATTATAAAAACGATCAGATGCATGTAGGTGGTAATAAAATAAAAATTATATATATATATATATATTTCAAGCATGTGGTTTGCAGGTTTATGTTACGTGTTGGTGCAACAATTTTCTGACCTTGCACATTTCCCTACGCTGACGTCAAAATTAATATGTTCAGCGAGAGGGGGGTGATAAACGACAGTGATTTAATGCACACTTTAATAAACTGCTGTCGTGGACCACTAATATAAATATGCCGGTTCTGCTGCTTGTGTTTACCTTCAAGTGGAGCCACTGAGGAAAAGTACAACTTTCAGTAAGAAGGGCATCTGGTGTAGAGGCACGGGACACTGGCAGCTTGGAGAGGGACTATAGAACCAACTCTATATAGTGTTTTCTTTAAGGTCTCCTTTATTAACACCCTGTCTGACCAAAGTACACAAAAAAAAACAGTAGAATTGTTTTTTTTTTTAAGAATTAGACAGAAGTGCCTACTTTAAAAACAAACATTTAAGGCGATTAATACTAAGGCCGTGTTCATGCTCTTTAGTTGATGCTTATGAAGCGGAGGATGACTGGTGGTTTTAGAACAGAGGATGACTGGTGGTTGTAGAACAGAGGATGACTGGTGGTTGTAGAACAGAGGATGACTGGTGGTTTTAGAACAGAGGATGACTGGTGGTTTTAGAACAGAGGATGACTGGTGGTTGTAGAACAGAGGATGACTGGTGGTTGTAGAACAGAGGATGACTGGTGGTTGTGGATACATTATGCATGCAATGGAGAGGATTTCTGCCTTATGTAGCCCACACAGCAGCTGGGATCTGGAGCCTGTCAGCTCTGTGCTCCTGCTCCACCCGATCAGCGCCTGACCCACCGGACACAGCCAGCTCACCTTCTGGTCCCTCCCGTTTAGCTGTGAGGGGAGAGGGGAGGGGAGGGGGTGGGGCAGGCCATGGGGGATTTGGCAAGGGTGCATGCCTTCATTCCAGTCCCAGCATCAGGGTGGAGGACTGTGAGAACCGTTGAATGTGAAGAACCCTTGGTATGTAGAGACAGTGAATATTTTAAAGTGCCCAAACTCAAGACCAATAATAGTACTTCTAGCTGTTAGGAATCAGAATTTGACCTGGAATAACCCATCTAAAATCGAAAGCGAATTGAAGATCCTGACAATCTGACACAATGTTTTCTGTTTTTGTCGTCTTCTTAATGTTTAAGTGGCCCACGTTTTCAGTGGAAATCAAAAACTGAAGCTAATTCTGTTTCTTGTCCACGGGTTTCAGGCCCTCACAGTAGAGGTATGCGCACCAATTCAGCCACCAAGACCAGCACTAAACAATTATCCCCAGGAACAGAGTATCATCAATTTGAAGCAAGGCCAATTGCCCACATTCCAATGGTCTGAAACGCCAAGCTTCTCGCCAAGAGAGAGGTTTTTTACCATCTGATTTCACATCGCTCGGAACAGACGGAGCCAACCTTCACTCACAGCCCAACCCGCCAGTGCGAGGGCCTGTGTTGTGTCCTCACTGAGCCCACTGTCCATAATGACAAATTGCGAAGTTACGATCGCCACATGCACACCAGCTTGTTCTTGGGGGTGGGTTCTGCTTTGCTGGAGTTGTAAACAAAAATGTTCCAATGTGCCTCTAAACCCCTGGTCCTTTTCAGCTACGGTCAAAAATTATATTCCTTCCCTCTTGTATTCAGTTTGGGAACTTTTGGGCACTCAGAATGTTAATGTTCACTTTTAACTTCAACCTCCAGAGTGGCCTGCACCAAGACTTGCACGCTTCTAATCCGATATAGCTTCTTGTTTTCTACCACCTCTACACATAGACTGTGGCAGCAGACCTAGTGATTCACAAATAAAGTTATATGACAGACTGGCACACACATATTAATAAGGTATATGTCTCACTCCTGAGCGAGCTGCTTCCATCATTTAGTGCTAAATTGTTCCAGGTCTCCAGTTATCTCTCTGCTGTCTGAAGCTAGGAAACCATTCAGAATTGTACTGGAAATCAAGGCAGAGGCCTGTTGTACCAATGGGAAATAATGAGACGGAAAATGCAGATGCTAAATGGTATGTGTTAGGGGTTTTACTGTGATTTCCCCCAGTGTCCTGCTGACATGCCCCAAGAGCCTGTGAGGGGTGTGGTGATCCGATGGCACGTCTCGCTGAACGCCTGCTAAAAATAAACACTACAAATCGCGATTCACCACCCGCGTGGCACCCTGTGTGTCAAGCCATGGGCCAGAGATGTGCACTTCCTCTGCAACGAGGACCAGCCCCCTCTCTATCTCTCTCTCCCTCACACACACACACACACACACACGTACACACACACACATGTACACACACACACACACAAACACACACACGTACACACACACACACACACACAAACACACACACACACATGTACACACACACACATATACACACACACACACACAAACACACACACACACACATGTACACACACATGTACACACACACGTACACACACACACACAAACACACACACATGTACACACACACACACGCATGCACGCACACAAACACACACGCACAGACACACGTACACACACGTACACACACACCCCCACACCCATACATGCACAAACACACACACTCTCAACCAACTACACAGAAACACACACACACAGACATACCAATACCCACACGAGGCTCACACACACAAAAAAGAGAAACACACACATGCACACACACAAAGCAGAGAGACACACACACACACATGTACCACACATACTCTCACACACTCATGCACGCGCACACACACACACACACACACAGGTACCACACCCACGGCCTGTTCTCCCAAGATCCCTGAGTCCCAGACCCGGTCCGCATTGATGAAACCGTGCCTGGAAAGTAGCCCAGACTGGAGAGACAGAGATGTGACACTCAGACGCACGTGCCCAAATTGCACGAAGCGTGTAGGTCTTTTGGCAGCGTGAGGGGCGCAGTGCGGGCCCCAGAACTGCTGAAACACCGCAGAAAGAAAGAAAAACACAGATTAGACGGTGTCCTTGTGGATATTACGTCACTGATGTTTCTCCTCAAAGCAAAACAAAGTGGTGAAATCCAGAGAACATCTGGCATGACTGGCCAGGGTAAATAACACCGTAAAAACACACAGAGATCACCCCTAAACTCCACTGGTCCTACATCCTTTCTCTAACTATCCATGACTTCAGAATTATGGGTATTGTCTGAAAACAAGATGGAAAAGCAACGTCCTCCCCTCGCTCCCAAGCACCCCTGAGCATGTCATTTACAAGTCAAATTATTTTACCAGCCAATGGCTTAGCTCCTATTAGGCCTTTCTGCCACCACTGGAAACACTTCATGGAAAAAGTCATTCTACACATGTTTCTTATTCATTTCAATACTAGTTACCAACATATGTTTGCTATAATCTTAACATTAACTCAATGATATGTGAGATCGGTAAAGCTAGATGAGAGATCTAACCCATAACCCGAGGTGGAATAGTTTTTGCATTCCCAGGAATGGCAAAATTATTTAATTCAGGAACCATGATGGCATACACCAAACAGGGGAAAAATGCTTTAGGAAAGAGGAATAGTGGTCACAGTTTGAAAAAAAAACCCCTCACACACATCGCTAAATGGATTCAAGAGTGGTTTCATGAAGACAAGGATGAAGTCAAGACCTTTACGTGGTCTCCCCAATCACAACAACCAAGCATCATTGAACCTTTATGGGGAGTTTCCACCTCTTTTGTCTTTCAAAGGACTGGAGGCTTTCTTTCTTGAAGAATGGTACAATAACCCAGAAGAAAATTTTTTCCAAAAACCCTTATATGCATGGGCATTATCACAGAATGTCCCACGCCTACGGCTGGTGACGTAGCACCCCATTAGATTGTGGTTGAAATGCTGAGTCATTGTCTTTTTCATTTGACCAAATTCAATACCCAATTAAGACTGCACTGACAGAATCTGAAAGGACAGATTATACGCGCCGCGCTGTTCAAGTCTCTGTTAACACTGCTCCTCGCAGCATAATGGCGCAATAGCCAAAATAAAATTACAGCTTTTATAATTGAATACCGAGGCAGATCAGTACATGCAATAGGCCTTGCGGTGCCAGCATCACCCACAGATGTGCAGTAGATTTTTAGCTTCTGTATCTGACTGGTTAGTCACAGAGCAGGCGATACAGTGGTTTTAAAAGTCCCTGGAAGGCTTTTGAATTCTGTCTCTGTTTCTTTACTGATCCCTGGAGTGTGTTAGTGTGTTTTCTAACTCATATCAGTTTTTCTTTCCCCCTCCCCACCCCCCCGTCTTTGGTTTCCTGGAAGTTTTTTCAAAAAAAAAAATTTTTTATTCAGGCTCCAGTGTTCTTCTGCCCGTTGTCAAAAAATAGCATTTCCAGTTTCCTATGTTTTATTAAGAGTGTCAAAAGCCCCAGCGGCTGACAGAAAAATGAAGAGAGTGTTCTGGAGATGCCTGCTACTGGAGCGGTGTAACGTCCTGCCATGTTCCATCGGTCAAGTGCTTCCCACCCAGACAGCCTTTCCACGCAGCAGGATGAGCCCTCGGTGCAGCTGCACAGGAAGTCAGGCAGTGTATCCAGGAAGTGCACACCGGCCCGCGGAGGTCTCCAGCTGGGTAAAAACAACAACGCCCAAAATCACCAATGCGAAGTGTTTCAAACAGACGAGCGGCATGGTCCACCAACATGCGTTATGCTTCAGAAGAAACTTCAAATAAAACCACAAGAACACATTTTACTCCTATTGGCTGAGATGAAATGCACAATTCTATTTTCTTTCAGGCAAATCATCTGATGTTTGTCAGCTAGATGACACCCTAGATATTAACACAGCTAGACGTTTACCAGGGAAATTCTGCCTAAGCATCATAAAATAACTTCTAAACTGTTTTTGAAGGGGAATTATCAATCGGGACCAGTGAAATCGCAACAGCAAAGTCAGCATCAATGATCTACCACCATATTTTCCAGTTGCCGTGAGGTTCTTTCATGCACACGCATCATTTTTCAACGTCAAACCCAACGCTGGTGTGGGTGACCAGAGAGCTCTAATTCCGTCTCATCTGACCACAGCACCCAGTTCCAGTCCAAGTTCCAATGCCATTTAACAAACTGCAGACGCTTGTATTTGTTGGTTTTTCTAGTGACCCTTCCAAATAGCCTGTCGGCATGGAGTTTAATTGTAGATACGGAGACTTTCTAACCTAGAGACTTTTCTAGATTTGGAGACTTTCTGGACACACTTACCAGGCATCTTCACCTCTAATCCATTGGTTGGAAGCTTCTTAATTATTGCCCTGATAGTGGCAGGTGGTATATTTAGTAATTTTTTGTACTGATTGTCTGATTCATGAAGGTCAACAAGCCATTTGGAAGCCATTCTGGTCATTTGGAATCCATTGGAATGGATGACTAATGGATTTGACTTGTGTGTTACCTCATTTTTATTCCCCAGTGAAACAGGAAGCGGTGAAAGGACATAATATTGTTCCGTCAGTTCATTTAATGATTCAGATTAAATTGTGTTTGATTTTATTTAGAAGAATCTTTGAGCGCGCCAATCATTTTTACAACTATCTTTTTTAGAAAACTATTTTTTTGTATACAATATAGCTAATTATCAGTGTTGTTTATTTTATGCAGTGTTTTTTCCCAGGGTGCCAATAATTATTTAAGATGACTCTATCTCTCTATCTCATGACATGGTGAATAGTCGTATTGTAGAGACAGTGACAGTGGTGTTTCAAGTGAAATTAATTGATATAGGGGTACATTCTGACCTCACTTAAGAGGCCCTGACCTTTTATCGACGTTGGTAATGTCACTGCAGTTGGCACGGGGGATCAGGGTTCGAGTCCTGCTCAGGGTGACTGGTGCCAGATGCTCATCTTCCCTGTGTGTAGTGATAGGATTCAGCGAGAAACGAGACGTACAATTGGAGGTTATAAAGAATATACTTTTCATGTAAAAGATGGGGATCGTGAATAAGTGTATTCCTCAGTAAGCACACAGTAACGACGCCTTGTTGAGTGAAAGAAGAGAAGCTTTTCTGTTCTCTCTTTCCGGTGTCCTGTTACCAGAACAGCCGGCTCACCTGTGCCGTGTTGGCAAGGCGCCAGTTTCCACGCCTACCAGCAGTAGCACCGCAACTCCACCGGAGGCACACTCTCTCAGCCAACGTCTTTTATATTGAGCGTTACCGCGATCACACGCCACCACTTCAGTCTCCCATGGTTTAATATTGACGTGGTTCCTTGTCTACTGGTTAAATATTTAAAAGGTTAGAACATATGATAGAACATTTGTGGTAAGTTTAAGGTAATCTAATCATCTGGGGGAACATACATGGTTTTGGTTATGGGTGTTTTGAATAATTGCTCTTCTAAGACATAAGAGTCCAGCTCATGTCATTAGCTGATTGGACCGGGAGAGTACAGTGCCAGCACCTGCAGGCTTGCACTTCTGTGGAGAGGGCAGAACCTCTGTGTACAGGCTGTGTACCCAGCTTGGTGGAAAAAAGAGACGGGAGACTGGTCTCCTTTTGCGTGGTGGTGGGAGTTATACTAATGAGACAAGATGCATGAGCACAATTGGCGATTCCTAATTGGGTGGCAGAAAAATGATCTCACAAAGATAAAGATGAACTATGAGGATAAATGGCATTGGGTGGCAGAGGAAACAGCTCAGATGAAACAATGCTCAGAGATTGATGTTTTTTTCCCCCAATGATCCAGAACTACTAGTATTCTAAGACTAAACACCCAGAGATCCCAGCCAGGGTAACGGGTGCAAGGGTTTCTGTTACCCCTGAAAAGACCGGAGATTGGGCAGAGGCGAGTCGGTTGTAGGGAGGGGTGCGTGTTGCTCGGGCCACTGGCCCCCTCCTGCATGCCAGCTCGCCCCTGTTTCCGGGTGGCTGTGCATCTGCTGGGCGATACACCCCAAAGTGGATTCCTCCTCAGCAGACAAATAAGTGTCGGCTGTGCCTCGCACGGCTTCATACGGCAAGTAATGTGTTCACAGGTTACAATGAAAGGCTAACAAACGGCAAGAAAATACGAACAGGCAAGTCTATAGCAACCCAGCGGTATTCTGTGGGCTCTTTTTAAACCGTGGCTCATCTCATGTCCCCTCACCTGCCGCCACTGGGCCAGCAGGTGTTCCCATACGACAGCGCACGGCTCACCTGTCCTGCGCTGAGGGGCGAGGCCGGGGGGGGGGGGGGGGCCATATGCACAGCTGCTCGCAGATCTCTCCTGCACCTGCTCCACGCTGGGCGAGGGAGTCAGGATCTCCAGGCTCGCCCCTTGGTGGAGCTCCATCCATCCGGAGCGGAGCGGTGGGCCGCATTCCATGGAGCCGGGCCCAGCCTGCCAGCTGCGTGTGGCAGGGGCACAGGGTACGCTTCTCCCGCGCACATTGCTCTCTTTATGCCCTACACACAGGAGCATTGATTCCGAGTGTCTGGCCCACTGCAGCGCCACTGCACCGGCCCCCAATAGACTTCAATGGGGTCATTCTGGCTCATCACACAGGCCGTTTCCCTACCCACCATCACCAGCGCTTTGGGTTACCAGGAGACACTGGAGGAAAATAACCAAATATTAAGCCCATGGATATTTTGTTATTTTTTTATTTTCCCAACGGTTTATTCCTACTCTAATTCCATGCCTAGGTTGCCTAATTGAATGCCTAGGAAACAATAAAACCTAATTAACTGTGACGTGAATTGGGAGTCATCAGAACACAGGATTTAAGGAAGATAATGCTCAAACTAAAAGAGAACGATTTTAAAGGCTCCAAATCTTCAATTCAAAAATATTCTGCATAATTCCACAACGTTCCGCTGATGCTGAAAGACCTTTAGTTTCTGCTGTTGTCGGGGCAGTGATTGTATCCTGTTTTCATGGCAATGAAGGATTCCTGCTCATTTGTGATTCACAAAAAGATTGTATTGGCACGCTGTTGTTAAATTCCATGTTAATAATGTCGGATCGCTGCGAGCTCCAAAACCTGGGACTTCTGCCCAGAGACTTAGACATCCTTACTTTCAGCAGGATTACCCGCGTTTATCCTTGTCAATCGGGGACATGGACAGCAGGCGGCGTGATGATTAAGGTATTAGCCTTATAACCACTAGGTGGCAGGTTTAAATTGAGTAGGGGAGCTGTTGTGACGTCTGTGAGCAGGGAACTTAACCTGACTCGCTTCTGTAAACATCTGGCCACAGAACTCACCACAATCCAATCAGAAACAAAACGGCAGGAATGAAGTAATGATCCAGTAATGACGAGAGGACTGAAGCTGGCCAACACGGAGACTCAACGCGGAGACTCAACGCGGAGACTCAACGCGGAGACTCAACGCCGAGACGCTGATGCAATGGGACAAGCCAGTAGATAGCATTCTCCCAAACTAATGGCGGAACGGAAACTCCAGTAGCTCGCTAATGTCGAGTGTATGCTGCAGTGTCTTAGTCACTCAAAGCGGCGGCAGATAATGAAGCCAACCGCGGGCAGCTGTGGCGGTGGCGAGGTCCGGACGGTCTCCAGCGGTGTCGGGATGCGGACCGGAGACGTGCGCAGACAGACCAGAACAATGGAGCGGGTCAGGAGCCACTTCCAGCGCAGAGCTGTTCAGGCACCCGCCCTCCTTGTTATTCTCAGCGCCGCCCCTTCTGAGCCAGTCCTGCCTTGAACCCAAGCTGAGGGCCCCTGGAGAGTGACTCGGGGTTACACACAGTGTTGACTGCAGGTCCTCCCTGTGTATTCTCTCTCTGGTTTTGTTTCCCCTAGCTCACATTCCCTGTGAGCAAATCATGCACTGTAGGCATTCATTTATTCTGTCTGACCATGAACCACATCCTCTCAATACTATTCAGTACCAAACCACTTAAAATCATCAGAGGAAATGTACTTTGAGACCCATTGTGCTGCTGTTAGGCCTTTTTAAATGATTTAGACAAGTTGCTTGTGCAGCGCCTATTTGGTTATTCAGAACCGCAGTGCAAATAATCTTGGGCGCAGAGGCAGTCCTAAAGATACAAAAATAGCAACAGTGATCTCAAACTGAAAATACAGAGCCACTTAGCCAAGGCATTTTTGGAGTCCTTTCTGCCTTCATGTATTTCATGGAACACGCGAGAACCTGAGAATCTCAAATGCCGGGCTGTGCCTCCGCACTGACTTCCTGGGCTTCCGAGAGCTCTTAATGGGTCGCTCTTCCCACACTAAAAGGCTGCTAAAGCCATCACAAATGCAGCCATGTTAATAACAAGCTGCTGCAGATGAACCTTTCAGCAGAAGAACCCTAGCTCTCCTTCCCTCTGTATCACCGTCGTGCTTTCGTCGATTTAACGGGTTTGTGCAGTCAGGGGTAACCTATAATTTACATGACGCCTGTTGCGCAGCATGCCCAAAAGGACACACAGAAAACAGAACCAGTCGTGGGTAGAAAACCCCGGACACACCAAGGGCTTGGGCATAAAAGGGCATGAAACAGAAACAAGTGCCAGGGCAAAGCACCACACGGGCCAGGGCGATAAAGGGCTTATGTCCTGAAACTGCGGTCCCTTCTTCATGAAACAGAAACACGTAACATCTCGCAACAGGGCAAGCCCGTCAGAAGCACCACACGGGCCAGGGCGATAAAGGGCTTATGTCCTGAAACTGCGGTCCGTTCTTCATGAAACAGAAACACGTAACATCTCGCAACAGGGCAAGCCCGTCAGAAGCACCACACGGGCCAGGGCGATAAAGGGCTTATGTCCTGAAACTGCGGTCCGTTCTTCATTAGCTCGGTTTAGAGTTAACCCCACTCAGTCTGAGCCCACCGTGCTCACAGCGCTTTGTTTGACCTCTCAAGGATCGCACTTTTCAACTCTCTTTTCAAATCGCACACCCTTCCCTGAATCTGAAAAACACGTTACGTAGATTTTGCTCTTTGTCTTCTCCCCGTTTCCTCATTTTCATCATAATAGGGCACGACAGATATTAGCATGCCATCAGCTCCTTCATCACTTCGATTGATCCCGAACAATTGATTTAATAAGTGGGATATAACCATACGACCTCGGTGCCACTGAGAGGAACTGAGCCGCTCTCTCGGAGGGGAAATAATTATGATTTTAATCTTTAATTTAAACAATCGAACGGGTCCCCGGGGTCGAGTTCTTGAGGGTACAGTGCAACCACATCCCCAGGGCACTTAATCAAGGAAATATAGCCTCCGTGGCATTGTAGGTAATTGCATTAGTCCTCAAATAACACAGTGGCCCCCAAACGCATTGCATTACATTAACTGAAATGATCCACGCCTATGTGTGTTGTCATAATAAATAATATCTGGCATGTCAGGCACTGCATAATTAATAGGGTCGAGGGAGAAATTCGGGTAAGTGGGCCAAACAAATTGCGTGATTCATTTTAGCGCCGGCTTAATATATTCAGCAACCGGGCTCGTTATTTTTTTTAATTTTTTTTTTTGCGTAACACACTACATGTGGCTGCAATGTTGTGTTGTGTCCCTTCAAAACCGATACCAGTCATATCCTCCGCATTGGATGCTGCCTGGTTTCTTGGGATCCGCCCACAAAGACCGATGATATCATTCACAACGTGACTAGCTAGAAAACAGGAGGGGGTGGGGCAGTTAACTTAACCCTGCATTCAATCGATGGTCGATGTGCTGGAATCAATCAATGCCTTTTGCAACAACACATAGCTTAAATAAACCAATAAACCTCAGCTTTAAACCATATGTTGTTCAACTTCCAGCAAAAGATGTACAGTTCCAAAAGCTAATTTGCTAATAGGGCGGACACAGGAGCCTTCCTATTTAACACAGACGACGTACTAGTGAGGGCCCATTCACCGTAGAACATAACGACATTTTCAACAAAAGAAACATCTTTTAGAATACAGATGCCGGCTGCTTTGCATCGCACCAGGTACCAGTCGAATGCATGATTGCACACCGACAAACTTCAGTGCGACTTACTTACCTGACGAGGAGAGGCTGCCATCTATTGGATTCCGTTTCAAACTGCAATCTCACGAAGACTAAAGTATATATTTTTTAAATATATACTTTTCCTGCTTTTTTATCCTTTCGAAATATATTTAATAACATGGAAAATCACATTTCGATACTAAACTAAAGTGATAGCTGTGTTTGCCCTCCATGTCTTAACCCCGAAGCCATATTCATGCAATGCTCTGCGGTAAAGTACCGTTACCGCTACAGTTCTCCATAACCATTCCGTAATCACCGCTATGAGATCCAGACTCGTTTTTCAGTCTGAAAATGAGCTGACATTTGATGAGAGGAGACTACAGGCGAAGCCCTAAATTGAACAGGTAAAATCCGATTTTCTCTTAAACCGGTCCGTCTCTTCTGACCTGATGTTGCAGGGCACACCAAGATTCAGAGCTGGGAAGAGTGAAAGGCGGTCCGCTCTGGGGGCTCCGCGTATACCATAACATTGCATTTTGTGAACTTTTTTGAGGCATATAATCTATACAATTATCTATATAGCTGTTTCAATGTAGGGAGTTTAGTACCAATTAAGAGGACAACACTTGGGTTGATTTAAAATTTAGCAGTTCAAAACAGTGTCATTGTCAATGTCAACAAGATGTAAGCGGTGTCTTCCGGCCGCTGCTGTACTTAAAACAGTTTTTAAGTGTGCAAGAACCTGCAGGATTAGATGGGCCAGTGTTTTTCTAATGATGTCTCGCCAACAAATACCTTGGTTAATGCCCTCTTCTTGTTCAAGCTCCTAACCCTGTGTGATAGTTTCAGTTTCCAGTACCGAAATGACGCAGAAGCAAATTGGCGGTGTCGTCTAAACCAAGGCAATCTAAAACCACACAACGGTTCAATAGCAACGCGGTAACGGCGTGTCTAGTTGACAGCATTGTGTGTGCCTCATTTTGTGCTGTGTTTGCTGTCAGGGAAGAGGGGTCGAGCATTTTGTGTTTTTTGTGTTTTTTAACCACCTCTTCCTGGTACTGGAGAGTGAATTAAAGACCATGTGCCTGACTTCCCCTTTCACTTTGTCCCAGTGCAGCCCAGAGGCGTGCAGAAGGGGACAGAAGCAACTCCCTCTGGACACAACCGGTTACGGCAACTGCAGAGCGGTTATCATCAGAACGCTACTCAGAATTCCGGAACAAGTAAACAAAGTCTGCGTGGTGTTTTAGCAGCACACTTGCTCTTTCACAGGATCCCGACACATCACACTGGTAAGTTATGCAGTTTGTCTTGATCTTATTCTATCCTCACCCTGATACTGCTGCTGTGGTCTCTTTGGTGAGAAGCTACGCACACCTTGTTGATGTCATCTTCGATATTGCTGTACGGCAAGTTGTGACAAAAGCAACAAGAACCAAGCTAGTTTAGACAAATCTCCTACATGCACAACTCCTCTGATTCATTCGCCGACTGAAATTAGGGAAATGTAGGAGCTGGCTTGGGGACAATTCCAGTCAATTTTGAAAATAAGGTGAAATTCTACTCAAACCTTCCATTCAGCTCATTGAAAAGTACAGGTATATGTAAAACCGCAAATTTTCTGAACGGAATGAATTGACCCAAACTTCGGTAAAGAGTGTGTAGTGTGAAGTGTCTCCCGCTTCTGTTGAGCGACGTTCTCCAGGGGTAGTGGGAGAGGTTGAAACTGTAAAATTACATGGGGGGGGGGGGGGGGGGGACGGATAGTTAAACCACCCACCCGTGTTTTTTATGCCGTTGGGAATCATGTCAGAAGTGATATAGATGGGACGGGATGCTCCCACGGCAACCAGCTCCCACACAGAGAGCTCCTTCAGCAGTGAATTGGGTCACATTGCAGTCATTTTAGTCAATCAGTTCCGTCCCTTCCGTTCCCCTTTTTTACTTTCAGTCCAGTACTTAATTCAATATAGGCCCAGCTCGGCCACTAACTCTTCCCCGGTCATGTGGTTTGCATCTCCGGCGACCCAGGAAACACACGGCCTCTTTCTCTCAAAGTCAGAAAAGGAATAAAGCCTGGATTGCGGTTTTCTTCGGACCCCCAACCCTAACCCCAACCCTAACCCTAACCCTAACCCTAACCCCAACCCTAACCCTATCCCTAACCCCCCCCCCCTCCCCTCC
>JAOVYW010042128.1:25522-44118 GCA_025775045.1 Hiodon tergisus | reverse complement strand
TGGCTGAACTGAGGCCTGCTCACTGTGTGATCAGCTTGTGGGAATGTCCCCCTTGGCTGAACTGAGGCCTGCTCACTCTGTGATCAGCTGGTGTGTGACACTGTCTGCTTGGGAAATTCAGACTCAGTTGCTCTTAATTGCGTAATTGCTCATAGCAACACCCAGGGATCTGTGCCAATGATAAGGCTGTGACCTGGTCTGAATGATTTGGTCTCAGTAATGTTAGAAGGAGGAATGGTGGCGAACTTGGAAAGTTGTGCAGTGAGAGAGACAAGGGAAAATAAGTACAATCCTGAATTGTTATTTAAAAAAAGCTTAGGCTTCTGGGAAAGGTTAGCTGCATCTAAATATGTTTGGGTTGACCACAGAACACGCAGAATTCCTGCTTACCTTCCAGAATAGCTATCTGAATAGACCATAACAGCAATGTACTGTAGATTATTTATTTATTAATACATTAATATATTATACAATACATATTTTATTTATTTATGTATGTTCTCTTTTATCACATTTTGCATCTTTTGGGTTTTGTCTGGTTTCCTTGCTTCTCCTTCATTTTTTACGGAAAAAGAGGAGAACATTTATTTGGGTCTTTCTTCTTATGTCTTTTTTTTTTTTTTTTTTTTTTGCTGGGCACATGTTTGGAATAGCCTTCATGTGGGAATCAGGACACCTCTACCTGTCGAAAAAAGGTGCAGAGATTATGTTCCTTTGTTTAATTCCGTCCTCAGACAGCAGAAATTTTAAAAAATGATCAGGTAACAGTGAGAGGTGTTTGCCCTCTTGTGCATATGTAGCAATGAGAATGAGTCCAATTGAATAAACACTTCCCTGTTTTTAAGTAATCTTACTTATTGTCAATAGTAGCTATACATAGCTGCTAAAATGTGGGAAAAGTCTGAGCATCAAAATACATAAATCAAAAACTATTATATGACTGTTGATTTTGGATGGTGGTTACTTCTGACTGATGATTATGACAATGGGCCAACTGCCAAAGGGCCTTTGCTAATGCCACAATCAAATCACTGGGTTGGAGATTAGCCCTGTTAAAGTCGTGCCTGGTGACCCATTACAATCCTACAATGCCTTTCTGTAGCAGGATTGATGGAGACTGCACTTAGCTGTTTAACTTAACTTTGGTGCCATCCATGGTGCTAGCAGCATTTAACCTGGTCATACATCACACCAGAGCACAATCCATCAGTAATGGGGTACAGACTGATCATGCCATGATTCTCAGTTTGAAAAGGTGATCATGATCAATACAGTATTAATCCACAAATTCATCTTTGCACATCCAGAAAATCCAGATCTCAGCAATGCCAACATTAATGGTTTGAATCCGAGGATCAGCCACACAGCCACGGTTTTACCACTGCCTGCTCCTTTTACCACTGCCTGCTCCTAACCCTAGCAACCTCAATCCCCCCTTTGAGAACTAGAAACAGCTGAACAGACATGGATACTTCGGAAGTAAGATGCTATTAATGTTGGATTCTTCTGTCTGATCTGTTCATAGGGCACACTCATTTCTTTCTACATTTCACGCCATTAATATTACTGTCAGAAAAGCATATAGCTAGTTTAAAAAGTCTTTGGGAAACCAAAATGCTGTCTTCAGAATTTTATAATGCTCTAATAATAATTTTGCATACATGAAATACCAACGTACTGAATGCTCCGTAAAGAAAACACTATACATCTTTGATGTAGATTGCCAGCTAGCAAGATATAATTCCACAATGCTCTGTGCTAATGAATTGCCCAAAACTAAATTAATCTGGATTAACATTCATTTTTGTAATTGAAGCAGGTATCTCTGTAATGTTGGCAAACTAGCCAGCTAACCAACTTTGTATGTGGAAATATGTAATTTAAATCCATGGCAAGGTTACTCTATTAAGATGCCTTTGTGTAGGCATTATATTTGCAACCTCCTACAGTGTCGTTAAGATTGCCAACTAGTTTTGTTCAAGCAACTAAAAAATTATCGTGCATTAAATTAAAGTCTACCAGACCATTATATGACTGTTGACCAAAGGTAAGAGAGAAGAGAAAGTACAAAACTAGTCTGTTCAACATGGGGCACTATTACCACCCTCCTCTGTACCTCAGCCCTAGTACTCTCATTCTGACTACCAGAAAACGGTGCGCCCATCTGGCCAAGCTTGTCATATACACACAATGCTTTCTTGGCTCCCTGTCCTGGCAAACATTATCCCCCCTCATATCCGGAGACCCACAAAACGACTGAAAAACAATAACCCACAAAACATCTGAAAAACACCCCATACCTTGAGCTTCACAAAGACGTCTTCAACCCACCATAGATACACTCCACCCAGTTTAGACCCACACTCTCATGACCTAACCACAAATCTCACCAGGTCAAGGACAGGTCATGCTTATGTCTTGCCAACCTCCACTGATGGGGCATAAGCCCCCTACACTTAGACACTGCATTTGAAAAATATGTAAAGTACAGCATACCTGACACCAAAACAGTACAGCATTACTGTATTAGAGCATCCCTACATTTAATCAGATAAAGTATTCCTACACACGTGCACCTGCACATTAAGACAGTTAGTATTGCTCCAATAAACAGTTAATGAATGTGTTAAGTTGTAGTATTACTGATGAAAAATAGAACAATAGTAACAACACAAAAGTTCTAACCTGCTAAAGGTCATAAGACTGAAAGATGCAAGCTCAGCTCTTGGCTGTTCCCCAGTGGTCCCATGAAATACCATAAAATTAAGCAATTTCCTCAAAATCTTTGGGGAAACATTTTTCTTAAGAAGATAAAAGGAGGAAGTGTCACTTTCCCGTGTGGGACCAGGAATGATGATGGAGCTGTTATTTCTTCTTTTTTTTAAACATCAAGGTGGGACAAGGACAATCTGATTACAAGAGCTTGGATATATGTAGTTAAATTCATGCAACTGAAAAATAAAACTGCTATTGTTGCTGATTTTAAAAACAACCGAACAAAAAAAACTTTTGCTTCCATCTGAAACAATGGATTTGAGATTATACTTCGTCATTATACATCTGCAAGAGAACAAGTTAAAATAGCATCTGGATTCGTCGGAGCAGGTCGGTTTTGTAACTGTTCTGTTCGCTTGTTTGTTAGTGTTCCTGTGTTCACCCTGAGAGGGTGTCAGCAAACTCTGCCATCCAACAAGCCGAGAGGGAAGGATATCCGGAAGGTCCGAGAGGAAATCTGCTGATTTTTTTCTTGTTGTTCTTCGTCTCTTCACTCATGAAATTCACATATCACACTTTCCTTGCTTTGAACAGTGGCAGGACTGAAAGTCGAGGAATGGACCAGTAGACCGAAAACAAGATTTCTTTGGGCTGTAATGTCTCTGAGGATCCGTGATTAGAACTTTGTTTAGAAGCTTCCTGCTCTCCCTTCTTTGGAAAAATCCCTCTCTGCTGAGAAAAACACAGATATGCGTTTCCTCTTCATTTTAATGCTAACTGTGTCATGTACAGGACAGCACCTGAAGGTAAGAAAACAGGGACGTTTTAAATTGCGTGTTTAAAGAGCTGTTTTTACGACGCTTTTTTTTTTTATGACTAAATTTATCTCAGTTTGTCATGTATAGGATCACAACACCAGAAAAGTCAAAATAATCTAATGGAAGTGAAGGAAAAAGTGCTGGTTACTGTAACATAGGGATTGTGGCGGTTTTAACGCTATACATAGATAACTCAGTCAAGTGCTATAGGAATGGCATTCTGGTCAACCATGGCATTAAAATGTAGAACTTTATATATTGGGTTGTATTTGAATTTGCTATTGCCACAGGATTGTAACTGCCTGTTGTTGGAGTTACTATTCCTCACTGGCCTGTAACCTGATTTATGCCCTCTTTAACCATATAAACAAATAAATTGACCCATACATACAAGCTACATATATACACACATATACACACAAAAACTCACATACACCATTGATTTCCATTGATACACACTCATCTATATCCATCCACCCATGTGCAGCACTCAAACTAAAAAGTCTAATACAAACACATGCACATCCACCCATACAGAGAACACACACTAGACACCCATTCTCATAGACACACATACACATAGATGCACATAAATACATACATGATTATTATAAATATTATTACACTGTGTATTGAACTGTTGCATAGTGCAAAATAATGCAACATAAAATGTCCCACGCTTCATTGCTAATTAAATTGGTAAATATGAATCAAACTGCTGTGTTAAATATAATATATTAATCTAATCTAAAACCTTGCAGTAATACATTCAGCTGATGCATCAATGCTAGCATGAACCAGCAGCTAGACATGCAATTAGAGAACCCTTCTCTCTTTTCCAGCCGGAGTCGAACCGATGCGATGAGCCACAGACTGAACGGTTCTTCACCCCATGCACCTCCTGCGCTGCCACCCCCACTATGCCCTGCCCCCCTGGCTCCAGGAAGACTACCAGAGATACCGGGACAGCCGATTGCAGGTGCACACACAGCCTAAATCCCAGAAAAAGCAAACCGATTAAGGTTACTCATGTTCGGCTTGTTGGACCCAGACAGGACCAAAGTGTCATTTTCATTCAAGTGCTGGTCACCAGAATCTCTTGTTTTGGGGCAATCTACATGATTACAGAAAATCTTTTGGTTTGAATTTTTGCGGGCCAGTTGTATGTGAGCAAGTAAGTTCCCCTACATTGTAGTCCCAAAGCAGGATTTTTATTGTTCAGAGTTTCTACCTGGAGCAACCTACTACTCTTACCCCATGTCCACCAAATGCCTTCCAGGTACACTGTGGACATTGGTGATCGCAGTGTACTCCAGTCTGGCTGCAGACACGCCTGTGAAAAGGAAGTCATGGAGAAGAAGTGCTGTAGGAACTTCTGGGGCCCCCTCTGCCTTTGTGAGTGAAATGCCACCATCTGGTCCCTGGGACATGACTCCAATCTGTGCTCCACTAAAACAAGCTGAGTGACAGATCTCCTATTTATTCCCAGCATGCCCCAGCTGGTTGAGCAGAGTGTGTAACTGGCACGGAGTCTGCATGGAAGGGACTTCAGGGAATGGGACGTGTGTCTGTGAGGTGAGGTCCACTGAATGAAAAACACCTTTTTGCTGGATAAACATTTATTTACAGGTTAATAATTTACAGTTTACAGAGATGAGATTATTTGTGGTTCAACGTAAGGTATGTGTGGACCTGTGCCAAGTCAATGTAAACTATAATTTGCAATTTTGTTAAAATTATTTTAGTTGTTTTGTCAATATAATAATTCTTTATTAATAAATTTAATTTATTAATTTGTATTAATGATCTCTCAGGAAGGATTCACTGGTTTTGCCTGCCATAAGTGCACCAATAAGAATGCCTACGGAGAACAGTGCATAGGAGGTAGGCCTGAGTTCCAGTAACACCATCAGTCTGCGCAAAAATGTGTTACAAATAAAGCAATCAATCTGTGCAATAAGTAATTACAAATATCAGTGTCATTCTGTATAATTAGTCATTACAAATATCAATGTCATTCTGTGTATTTGGTCATTACAAATATCACTGTTATTCTTTGTATTTGGTCATTACAAATATCACTGTTATTCTTTGCAGAAGTTCTTTACAAATAACACAGCCATTCTGTACAAAAAGAAATTCTGGCCTGCGCTAACTCAATGACACTTTTGTTATGTATAATAAGTAATTCATTAACGCCAACACACCAATTTGGCCTACACAGTTAATGTATGTTGTAGGACTAAAACTAAACAGATAAATAAATGAAAATATAACAGAAATAATTAAATACAATCAGTTATGCTTTCTCTGCCGGGTCTTTAGGAGTAATCAGGAGACCAAAAGTTAGTCGTTAAGTAAATATTTTTTTAAAATATGGTAGGATACATCATCTTAGTGCATTAAAAAAATTTGATACATGTTTCTACTGTGTTGTCCTTTTGCAGTAAAAGCTCTTCATACTGCTGTTTCTTTCGTGTAGAGTGTAACTGTGTCAATGGAGAATGCAACTCTGGCCCAGACGGTGATGGAGGGTGCTACTGCCAGCCTCCATACACCGGATCCAGGTGTGACCATGGTGGGTCTCCTGCTCCTATTCCCAACGCAACAGGAGAAACAATTGGAAACAATCAGACAGTGTCTAAACAATTATTGTGAATCATGTATTCAACACAGTTACGATATACAATAATTATTGATACAAGAATCGTATAGTAATGAAAATTCCTGGGACAAAATATTTTCAATAGTAAATGATGTGTAACATCATGAAACGCGATTATGCCAATGACATCTAAGATAAGCTGTTCTGTATCAGAACAGTTTTATTAGGCTCCTAGTGTGTAAAGTATAATCCATTATGTTATTAGAATCCCAGTGTGTGAAGTATAATCCAGTATGCTATTAGGCTCCTAGTGTGTTTTATGCCAAATGGCGTCAACATGGCAATCTTGAAGTGACTGTAACTAAACTGTGGCTGTAACGAGTTTTTAAACAAAACTGTAACTTGAACATAGCTCTAACGGCTCCACTGAAAGTGGTAGACAGATGGCAACACTGCACAGTAATGAATGTGAAAGTAGTGTTAAACAGTCAATTTTGCCCTTATAAATTAGTATTTATGCTGTGAACATTTAATGCAATTAACCTCTGATGAGAAACAAATTGTCTGGGACAGATGTGATTATGATAAACAGTGTGTTATGATCGTTATTTGTAGTAGTGATTTCATAGTTATTGTTGTTGTTGTAACTCTTATCATTTTTCAGCACTGTATTACGTAAATATATTCATATCCTGAGTCTAGAGTGTAGCAGATTGTCGGGGTCACTTTCTGTTGTGTCTTTAGTGTGTGTTCTCTGTCCAGCAGTGAGCCAGTCCTGTTCGAACTGTTCTGCCTACTCTTACTGCAAGGAGAGTGAAGGGTCTTCAGTCTGTGAGTGCCTACCTGGATTCCGGAAGGTTGGAGCTACATGTGCAGGTAACAAAGAACCACAAACCTGAACCCAGATCTGCATGGTGAAATAACATGCACAGCATGAGCTGAAGACCAAAAGGATAATTGGACACATTTTGTTTTAGTCCTGGTACCTGGCACCCAGTTTGGTGGTTCCTATTGTAGTATACATGTGCAGGACGTGTGTATATGGTTGAGCTTTCAGGCACATGGTTGAGCAGCTGGACGTGTTATTGTGTAGTTTGATGCGCGACTGATCGGTTGGATGTGTGATTAAGTTGTTGGATATGTTACTGATCTTTTGGACATGTGATTAAGCTGTTGGATGGGTGACTGAGTAGCTGGATGTGTCATTGTGATGCTGGACCCATGATTGTGTGTTTGATGTGTGACTGATGTTGGACTGTAACTGGTCAGTTGGACATGTGATTTAACTGATTTTACACGTTATTGTGTTGTTGTATGTGTGAATAAGCTTTTGAACATGTCATTGTGTTGATTCACTTTATGGAATACATCCCAAAATAAAATGTTTATATACGGGTAATATTGTGTCATACAGAAATAACGTAATTTGTTTGTTTCTGTATCTATCTGACCTTTCCCTAAGAGGACATTTGCTCGAAAAGTGTCTGTGACCGCAATGCTGAGTGCACCAGCCAAGGGGCGAGGAACTATATGTGCAGGTGCAAAGAAGGTTACCAGGGAAATGGGGAGGTGTGCACACCTGTGAACCCCTGCGATTTGGACAATGGGGGCTGCCCTGCCAACTCCACCCTCTGTGTTTACGTCAGCCCAGGGAAGGTGAGATTCCAGACACACCTGAGGGCAGGGTGGCAGGCTGTGCACACCTGTGATGATGAGAATGATGATGAGGAGGATGAGGATGATGGTCATCGGTCCACAGTCAATAACACAATGTAATGATAGAAACTAAAGGGTTTCATTACAATTTCCTATATCTCTGAACTAAATACTGTACTCAACAGTCTAAACTGAATCCATTATACACTCAAAACTGCATTCAACACAATGGAAAGGTTGAATCTGTAACTGTCTGTAATCCTAACTCTAACTCTAATATACACTCATAAACACATCTCTCATTCTCATACACACACACTCTGACATTTTCTGTCTCTCCCAGTCTCGTTGTGTGTGCAGGACAGGGATGGAGGGTCCATCACCCTCTTCTGGCTGCACACTGAAGTCTGGCTGTACGAATGAGACGTGTCACAGGACTGCACAGTGCCAAACAGGCTCGGATGGACTCCCTATGTGCGTTGAGCCCCTTTTCACTTCTCTACTGTAGACTGCCATGAGTCATGTATGCTTTGCCGTGAGTCATGTATAATTTGCCATGAGTCATGTATAATTTGTCATGAGTCATGTATAATTTGCCATGAGTCTTGCATGCTTCACCACGAGTCCTGTGCGCTTCACTGTGAGTCATGTATATTTCAGTCCTCTACTCTTCACCTTTTTCTAAATAAACAGTTTATCCTTGTGACCCCTCCACCTTCCCAAACCCAGATTGTTTAAATTTGATAACCTTGGCCTTTGTCTACTTTTTCTTTTTCAGATGCTCTTGTGCTTCACACCAAATCGGTGATGGCAGACGTTGCTATGGTAACATCCTGGAGCGTGCCTTGGAGTTGGATAGGGACGAAACGCTGAAAGGGCGAATCACAAGCTCCATTGCCATTTTTGGTAAAAATGCCTAAAGATTGCTATCCAAATGTACGATCCAAGTCACCCTGTTTGAAGCTAGCACTGGTTTGACTGAAACATCAGATCTCCTCAGGGTTGGCAGACATTCTCTTCCTATTTTTGTGTCTGGTTATTGTATGTGTGCGGTACTTTTATAAAGTAAAAGTCAGCCCCCTATCCCAGAAACATCCTTCCTTCATCAGTGGAGGACTGAAAGTCCCTAACATTTTATGGTGGTGTTTTGTTGTAGAGAAGGGATGCCAGCTCACATTGAGCCAACGCGGCCCTTTCACTGCCTTTATCCCAGTCCTCAGCAAGACTTCAGAGGTTAGTAAACGTCCAGAGATAGTGGAAATTGCTGACCAACAAGTTTTCATGATGAGAGCCATTAATGCTGCGTGAGTTGTAGGAAGCACATAATTAAAAAAATTCTACCAGTTGAGACTGTTAACCATAATCCGCCATTTACACCGCTTGGTTAAATGCAAGGTTGGCAAGCCAAAAATAAGATTCACCACTCAAAGTGACTTTTTTGCTGATTATCTTATATCTTTTCCGTTCATGTCAACAGGAAATCTCAGGAAGTATCTTTTGCAAATACCATTTAATTCTGCAGCAGCATCTTTGGAAGGAGCTGCAGAACAATGACTACTGGCTTCTAGCTGGTGAAGCAATTCGTTTCCGTAACAACAAGGTCCAAGAAACAATGACCTGTCATTCTTAACTCTAGAATACAGCAGTGTTATATGAGGTTATGTTGATAAAAAAGTATAATTGTTGTGTTTAATGTTATTGTTTATGTATTTCGACAGAAATTCATCCTCATGAAGTCGCCGGATCGAGAATTTTCACTGGTTCAGGGTGATATACCCGCATCCAATGGCATCATTCACATTATTGACTCTCCCCTGATACTGCAGTATTCTAGCAGCCAGGACGACAAGAGGGTAATGTTGCATACATATTCTCACCTCACCTCTCTGAGCTGGTTTACAACACAGAGTTAGATTTTGTATCTGTTTTGTTTTTCAGTATGCCACGAAAACCATCGGAGACATACTGGCTTCAGAAGAGAAGTTTAACAGATTCCAGTCACTGTTAGATGTGCGTGTCCTTTACTGAGAAATATATTTTGGATTAAATTTTTCTGAAATGAATGATGAGTGAGATGTGAGATGCTAAAGTCCTTAGATGAGTGAGATTTCACATATTTTTAATCTCTTGAACCAGAGGGTGTTTGTTTCTGCCTTTTTGTGTAGAACTGTGGGGTCACCATGCCTCTGAGGGGTCCCGGCCCTCTTACGGTCTTTGTCCCCAGCAACGCTGCTGTGGACAGTGCCAGGGATGGCAGCTTCATTTACATGCTGACGGATGTGAGTCACTTCCTCCTCAGCTCTCCAGCTTCTCATCCTCTTCCTCATCCAGAGAGAGGTGTCGGAGACCTCCACTTACTGGCCGCTGGGAGACTCAGAACAAGCACCAGTTTACACAGTCAGAATGTGTATCAGTTTACTCAGTCAAAATGTACACCAGTTTACTCTGTCAGAACGTGCACCAGCTTACTCACTTAGAATGTGCACCGGTTTATTTAGTCAGAATGTGCATCAGATTACTCAGTCAGAATGCGCACCAGTTTACTCAGTCAGAACATGCACCAGTTTACTCAGTCAGAATTTGTACTGTAGAATCTTGGTCAAACAAGCATGAATTTGAATGGGGGAAGCTAAGGTGACCGAGATGTTTATCCCATTTCCAAAGGTGGTGTAGTAGCGTTCAGTAATAACGTGTGGGTTGCTGGATCAAAAGATTTCTGCCCTGGAGCAAAATAAAATGGAATTGGAATTGCTTCAGTAAATGTATAAATAGGTCAAATGTAAAGTTATAAGCTGTGTAAGTTGATCTGGATGAGAGCAAATGCAACACATTTTAAAATTATTGCAAGAATGGCTGAAAAGTGTTCGAAATGACACTTTCTCTCTTCCTGAAGGCCAAGCATAAACTTCAGGAGCTTCTAAGACACCACATGTTCTCCTTGGCAGCGGTAAGGGCCTTTAATCTCACCTACTTTCCCACAGTCAGGAGTTCCTCCTCCTGGCTGGTCCCAGTAAAAACAACAACAGCAGAAACAACAACAACAACAGACCCATAAATATCAATATACTACTTCAATTTATATTTATTTAAATTTACCAATTCTTTATTTATATTCATTTTGTTTTTATTTAATTATTCCCTTTCAATCAAGCTTTTATATGGTTTAGAAGGTTTTATATGGTTTTTATATATATCCACTGGCCTGACACAAGATCTCTACTATAAAGCATAAAATATATTCAGGTATCTCATGTAATTACTTAAATGTGGCTGAAAATTTTAGTTCCCATGTGATCTGCAAGAAAATTTAAGTATATATCACAGTGTAAGCGCTAGGTGTAGCACAGCTGCACTATTGGTGTCATGCTCATGGGAAATGGTGTGAGAAGGATGTTTGGAGCACACTATGTTTTTACAGCAATTCATGCACAGTTGTTGGGCTGGTGACACATTGGTCTGTGAAACTGGGCCTCTTCCAGTGATTGTGAATGGATGGATGCTGTATAAGTATTATTGTCTCCTGCCAGATAACGGTCGACCAGTTGGCTACCATGTCTGAATTTCAGACTATGGCCATGCAGACCATCACGGTCAATGTCAGCTCTGATGTAAGTTCCCTAAGTGACCTTTGTTTGATTTGCACAATATCAGGGATATTACACAACTATCTAATATGTAATATATACCCCGTTTGTCCACTTCAAACCATTTGTTTTATATTGAACAGGGAAAGATCTTGCTTGGTGAGAAAGGAATAGTCTTGGACTCCGTTGATATTATAGCTTCCAATGGTATTATTCACGTCATCAATGGCGTTTTTGTCCCGCCCTCCATCGTTCCCATCCTGCCGCACCGATGTGATGTGACCGAGAGTGAGATTGTTGTGGTAGGTCAAGTTCTTCTCATCATCATGAGCCGTCATTGTGTTGCCTTGAAAATGTCATTGTGTTGCCTTGAAAACTATAGAAGAGGTGAGTCGTGAGGAATGAGATAACTGCTTGCATTTTCTGCAGGGTCCATGTATTCGCTGCAGTCACCTGCATGAGTCAGGGTGTCCTGTCGGGAGCACAGAACTGGTAATACCTGTACACCTGTATTTGTTATACATTACATGTATAACAGTGCGTGCCTGTAAACTTATTTCTGATATCTATAATTATGTTCATTTTAAAAGGTATTTTTACACAAATTGATCTGGGGAAATATTATTGAGAATGCACTATAGATTTTTTATGTATTATTATTATTATATAATTGGTAAACCATATGTAAATAGGGGACAATAGCTATCCAAAGCAGGGGCTACCACTAGATTAGCTCATCCAATTACTTAGCTGAAGACATCCCAGAGTGCTCAGGGTCATTTATTACAATTATGGACAGGGCTGGGTGCCAATGATTATAACTATCCTGGCTGCATTTGGAAACCTCAGTGAATTTGAAAGAGGGGTGATAATTGGGGTGTGTTTGGCGGGCGCTTCAGCGATCAAGATGGCTGGCCTTGTCAATGTTTCATGAGGGGATGCCGTATATCATCAGCAATGGGCACCAGCCCTTCCATCCACTGTGTGAGTTAAATGACTTCATGTTAAATAGTGTTGTCACACTCCAGCAGAATTCCAGACACTGGTAGTCTCTGTGCCACAGCACACGCAGGCCATACTGGCCGTGTGGAGTGGCCCCATTATGTTACATTAGTATTACAATTTTTTGCCCACTACAATGAGTATAAAATGCCTGTTGGCAAAGGGACATTGAAAATGCCTGCTGAAACTGGTACAGTGAGAATGATATTTTATCCAGGGGGACTAGAATGCCTGTTGCTATGGGGACAGTTAGAATGTCTGTTGCCATAGGGACAGTGGGAATTCCTGTTGCTAGGAAAACAATTAAAATGTATGTTGCTATTGCAGGAAAGTCACCTAAGGGATTGTGTGTACTTGGATCCTATCCAGTTAATCACCAGCACCAAAGGGTGTGCTAAATACTGCAACAAGACTCGAGTGGTGGGTTCTCTCTCTCTCTATGCTTTTACCATCTCCTAGCCCCCATCACATGGACTCACCAATCCTCAACAATCCCAACACAGTCCATCTGGTAGAATCTGCCTGAAAGTAGACACTATGTTTTGCCATGTGTTCACTATTTAGTCCCCATTCAGACACTATGATGTCATCATGGACACACCATGAAGCCGCAGCAGCTTGACCAATTGACTGACCCATTGATGCCCTTTACAGAGAGCAGAGTGCTGTAAAGGGTTTTTTGGAGCGGATTGTAAACCTTGCATAGGTGGTTTCCAGAACCCATGCTACAACAAAGGGATTGTAAGTTGGGCCGCCACTTTCAGTACTTTCTTGACACCTCAGCAAACCCACCCTCCAATGATATGTGTTGACTTACAGGTGCTATTTTTCAGATAACAGACACTGTGCCTCAGCTCACTGATGTCTTGACTAACAGATGCTTTGTCTCGGCTCACAGAAGTTGTATCTTGGATCACTGACGTCTCAGCTCACTAATGATGTTCCTTGGCTTACTGACACTATGATTTGGCTCACTGATGTTTTGGCTAGCATGCTGCCTTTATTCTGTTACCATGGTGACACCCCTCTCCCTCTGCCCCACTGAAGTGTATGGATGGTATAAACGGAAACGGCTCTTGCCACTGCGCCCCTGGTTTCATGGGCATCGCCTGCCACATCTGTTCTGAACCCAGGAAACATGGGGAGAACTGTGACGAAGGTGCGTGACACATATTGATTCCTCTGTTTTCTGTGTATCCTGAGTGGATGCAAAACTTTTTCTGAGTCTGCTGCACGTCTGTGCGCTACACTCCTGTCTGTTGTCCTGAGTGAATACTAAAGTTTTTTAAGTTTTAAGTTTGATTTTAAGGCATAATTTAACAGTCCGTTATTTGATATGAGACGTATGCATTTGTTCGTATAAGAGACATGGCTTTTGTTTACTGTTTGATTCAACATGTTGGTTTTCACTTTTTTCACTACTGGGATTTTCACATACAACCACCTCTAGGGTTTACAGAGAGTTATCTGTGCGAAAATGCCTTATTGATGGCAGAGGTCAGAGGAGGTTCGAGGCCATACTGGTTTGAGCTGATAGAAAGGCAACAGTAATTCAAATAACCACTCGTTACAACCGAGGTATGCAGAAGTGCACCTTTGAACACGTCAAACCTTGAAGCAGATGGGCTACAGCATCAGATGATCACACTGGGTGCCACTCCTGTCAGCTAAGAACAGGAAACTGAGGCTAAAATTTGCAAGGGCTCACCAAAATTGGTCAATAGAAGATTGGAAAAACGTTGCCTGGTTTGATGAGTCTTGATTTCTGCTTCAGCATTCAGATGGTAGGGTCAGAATTTGACATAAACAACATGAAAGCATGGATCCATCCTGCCTTGTATCAACAGTTCAGGCTGGTGGTGGTGGTGTAATGATGCGGGGGATATTTTCTTGGCACACTTTGGGCCCCTTAGTACCAATTGAGCGTTGTTTAAACGCCAGAGCCTACCTGAGTATTGTTGCTGACCATGTCCATCCCTTTTTGACCACAGTGTACCCATCTTCTAATGGTTACTTCCAGCAGCATAACACAGCATGTCACAAAGCTCACATCATCTCAAACTGGTTTCTTGAACATGACAATGAATTCATTGTACTCAAATGGCCTCCATAGTCACCAGATCTCAATTCAATAGAGTACCTTTGGGATGTGGTTGTTCGCATCATGGATGTGTAGTTGACAAATCTGCAGCAACTGTATGATGCTATCATGTCAGTATGAACCAAAATATCTGAGGAATGTTTCTAGCACAATGTTGAATCTATGTCCGAAAGAATTAAGTCAGTTCTGAAGGCAAAAGTTGTCCAACCCGGTGCTAGCAAGGTGTACCTAATAAAGTGTTAATTTGTGATAGTGATCAAGTTCTATATTTTTTGATTTTGTACATATTTTCAAGCATCATCAGATCAAGTTTATGGGTGACTGAACATTCTAGTAACATATCATGTTTCAGAGTGTTCCAGTAACATATCATGTTTTATGGACGACGTCTTACAGTAACGTAGCATTTAATATTGATTTAATTAATTCTGTGATTTTTTCATTTTAATGTAATGTAACGTTTTCTGGCCTTTCTTGTTTCATCAAAGAAACACCGTTTATGGGTGATATTATAATTTTTTCCCCAACAACAACGTTGCCAGATAACCCCCCCCAACCTGGAGTGTGATATCCTGTGACCTCCAACCCCCCCTCATTTCCTTCCACAACAGATTGCCGGTGTGTCCACGGAGTGTGTGACAATCGGCTAGGCTCGGCTGGGGTGTGCAGGAGAGGTTCCTGTGAGGAGGGGTACTTCGGGGACCTGTGTGATCACGTCCTTACACTGTGTCACACGGACCTGTTCGAGCACTGTCACATCCACGCCACCTGCAGCTATGACCAGACCAGCGGACGGACAGAGTCAGTCACCCTACCTTTCGGTCATGGTCATCGGTCAGCCCAGACATTCTGCGGCATGTGCCTGCCAGTCACTCATCATGTCACTCATCTTACTCATGGCTCACCACAGGTGCATCTGTGTGGATGGGTATGAAGGGGACGGGCACTCCTGCAGTCCCATCAACCCCTGCCTGAAACCCCAACGTGGCGGTTGTGACCTCAATGTAAGTTTGAGTACCCTCATTTATCTTTATTTGTTCCATGCAGGTTTTTGAAATAGAACAGGTTATAACATCCAGATTTGGTCAGCCATTTAAACAGGATGCTTGCTATGTAATCAAATTAATGGGTATAACAGCAGTGTCCTGTCCGAGTTTTCACCCTGAATTATGATTATACGTGTAGCACCACTGTCTGTAAAACTAGTCTCTGTGTCTTTGTGCAGGCTCAATGTATATATGGGGGGCCAGAGAACGCCTCCTGCGTATGCCACCAGGGCTGGACAGGAGACGGCCTAGTCTGTGCTGAAATTAATAACTGTCTGTTTGAGGGGCGAGGAGGTTGCCACGCCAATGCTGACTGCATGGCCATCGGCCCTGGACAGGTATTGCCCTATCAGGACCAGGAGTAAAGAGGAATGGGTTTTTGGATCTCTATGATTATTATTATTATTATTATTATTATTATTATTATTATTATTATTATTATTATTATTATTACTGTTGTTGTTGTTTTTGTTGTTGTTGTTGTCATTATTGTGCAGCTCTTAAATCTATATTGAGAAAATGCCCTTTAGTCCATTATGTGATCCTGTCTACAGAACGAGTGCAGCTGCAAGAAAGGCTACATGGGAGACGGAGTTGTCTGTACCAGAATCAACCCCTGCACCATAAAAAATGGGGGCTGTCATGCCCTGGTTCGTACCCACGTCCTGTATAGCACAGTAAAAGTGTAGTTGTCTGCTTGTAGACTAGACAATATGAGTTGGGTTTCAGCTGTGTTTGTCCCTAGGCTTGGTGTAAACTACATGAGAACGGAACTCATGTGTGCGTCTGTGCTGACGGCCTTATAGGAGACGGGATTGTATGTTACGGCAACATACTTCAGGTATGTGGTTGTTCTCCAGACTGTCACTGTGGCTGCTTATATGCAATGCTATGTAGTCTTACTAGTTGCTCAAGGGTTGGTTACTGCATTATTTAAGTCATTTCTCAAGTTGAAAAAGTTTTCAATGTGTGTTTTTAATGCAGGAACTGGTTGAAAATTCAGTATTTTATACCTTTTATCGGTGGCTACAGGTATGTCCTCACTTTTTTATTTTTTTATAAATTTGTGATTAATTATGTTTTCATTGTCGTTCAGTCTTTAGTTATGTTTTCATTTAGATCTCCAGCTCGTTCAGTCTTTAGTTATGTTTGTGTTTCGATCTCCAGCTCGTTCAGTCTTTAGTTATGTTTTCGTTTAGATCTCCAGCTCTTTCAGTCTTTAGTTATGCTTTCGTTTCGATCTCCAGCTCGTTCAGTCTTTAGTTATGTTTTTGTTTAGATCTCCAGCTCGTTCAGTCTTTAGTTATGTTTTTGTTTAGATCTCCAGCTCGTTCAGTCTTTAGTTATGTTTTTGTTAAGATCTTCAGCTCGTTCAGTCTTCCATTATGTTTTTGTTTAGAGCTCCAGCTCGTTCAGTCTGACATTATGTTTTTGTTTAGAGCTCCCACTCATTCAGTCTGGAAGGAAACGTCACTGCACTGGTCCCTACCAAGGGTGCTTTTAATAATCTAACTGAAGATGAAAAGGAGTTCTGGTTTGAGCCTTTCAGGCTGCCATATCTACTGAAGTGAGTCACAGTTGTTTGTGCTGTGAGACATGGGCTCTGTTCCAAAATGGGTACTTCTGGTCAACAAAGACTGTATAGCAGTGCCATCTCATTCATTTATGAAGAAATTTGTCCCACTGTGATAGCCACAATCTCACCCGGATAGCCACTGCTAAATCCCGCTCTAGTACCCTTATGTTTATCACTGCTTTCTCTGGAATTTGCTCCTTGGTCCATTCATGCCCATGCTTCTCAAGCAAACTGGTGCTGAAATGTAAGATCATTTCCAGTTATTACAGTTAAAAAACAGTTTAAACAGTTATTACCTGCTGTATACCACAACTAAACAGTTGCCAACTTATATAATTATTATAACTTATTATAACAATTATTTCAGTATTCACCGTAGTGAATTGGCTTGACATTAACGTGAAATTTATTAATACAAATAAAAAATATTTATACGTTACCCTTTTATTAAATAGAAAAAATAGATAAAAAGTCGTTTATCCTTAGCTGTGAATTATTCAATGCTGATGGGCTGATGCTGAGAAAAATTTCTGCTATCTTTGCCTTTAGACCATTGACAGTGATCATTGTGTGGGATCTTCCTATTGAAGTATTGGGATAAAGCGTAGTATACAAATCTGTAGACCACAAGTAGAAAATATTAGAGCACAGCCAACATCATGTTCATTGGATGAGCATAGTTTGGCAGAGAGGAACTGTTTGTGCCTCCAAGGGCACACTTTTTAACAAGTGTAATTGTTCAGCTGAGTGGACCTGTTTGTTTCTCCAAGGGCACACTTTTTGGCAGGTGCGTTTTCCAGTGTGGACCTGAAGCAGCATGTCAACAAGGAGCTGCCTACTCTCAATGATAAAACAAATTGGAGAATAAAGAATATTAGCGGGGTAGGATAAATTCTTTAAAAACTTTCGTGTGCCCAAATTTTGTTGTGCCAATTTTGTAGTGTGGTCCAGGCCAGCAAAAAAAAATTAACCAGATGCTTCTAATTTATGTCGGTAATTTAACCTCTGCCATTTAATGTGCAACCTGTTATTTATTGTGAGCCTTAACTGTTTAAGATGGTCATGACTGTGAGCTTTGACTGTTTAAGTTGCTCATGATTGTGAGCCTTGACTGTTTCAGGAGGTTATGATTGAGAACAGCACCATCATCACTGCAGATATCCCTGCCTCAAACGGATACATCCACCTAATTGACACGGTAACCTACTACTGTGACTCTATCTCTAAACTTCCTCTGGGCGTCCACGTTGCTTTCTAATTTCCTGTTTGCACAGTGGAGTTCAGTCCTATATCTTCTCGTACCATCTTGTGCCATCTTTTACTGCCTCATACCTTCTGTGATTATACAGTCTCATACCATCCCATGTCATCTTGTGCTGTCTCGTACAGTCTTGTACCCTATCATACAGTCTCACGCTTTCACATGTCATCTTGTGCTGTCTCATACAGTCTCGTACCCTATCATACAGTCTCACACTTTCACATGTCATCTT
>JAOVYW010042099.1:0-26151 GCA_025775045.1 Hiodon tergisus | reverse complement strand
GATGTCAATGAGGAAAGCAAAACCTGGGTAAAACATGAAAAAGAAAAATGACTTTTAAATGTAATTCCAGGCTGTTTCCCCCCCCCCCCAGATGAGTTTTCAAGATGAGCAAGAGGAAGGTTTCCCCCCACACGAGCTGAGCAGTGCCAGCAACGAGTACCACAGCAGCAGTGAAGATGGCAGCTCCCTGAGCTACTCCTCCAGCTCTGACCACATCCCCCCGCCTCCCCAGAGCCCGCCTCCTCCCCCGCCCATACAGTTCAACGACCCGCCTCTGCCCATCAGCCTCTCCCCTGAACGCATGCCCAGAGCGCTCCTGAACTTCCAGCACCATCCCATCCCACCCCCGCCGCCTCCCCCTCGGACCAGCGTGCTTAGTCGCCAGCATTCACGCAAGGCCCTGTCCGGCCGGGAGGACCTCCAGGGCCAGCAGGTGCACCAGCAGCTGCCCCCTCAACGCTCGCCCCGCCTCGTGCACCCAGGTCACCAGTACCAGCAGACTACCCAGGCCCAGCCCGCTCCTCAGCCTCACCCTTTGTCCATCCCATCGCCCCGCCCGTCTCCTCAGCCCATACATTCGAACCACCCTCGGCAGTCTCAAAAGGCTCGTCAAGCTCAGGCGCCGCAGCCTGCCCACCAAGGCCACTCCCCTCATCAGCCCCAGGAGAGGCCCAATCCTCTCCACCACCTTGAATCTCCACAGATGGTACCGCCCCCTCCCTCGCGGCCCCCTCCTCCCTGCGTCCCGCCTCCACTGCCACAGCCCACCCTATGCTCTGACTCAAACCACATGAGCGTGAAGCGACTGCGCTGGGAGCAGGTGGAGAACTCGGAGGGCACGATTTGGGGACAGGTGAGCGCAAAATGGAAAACTAGTTACTTTTAATAGAATTGAGCTATTCACCGCAATGCAGTTGGTTTGAGTAACCCATTACATTGTAACAAGCTATAATAATATGGTGGCTTAAAATTTGACAACCGGCAATGTAATTATTATTATTATTATTATTTTGAATCATTCAAAACAGGGAACACTAAAACTCCCTGTTTTACAGCTCGGAGAAGACTCTGATTATGAAAAACTGAGTGATATGGTGAAGTACCTTGACTTGGAGCTTCACTTTGGAACACAGAAGAATACTAGTAAGTAGTCTTTATTCCTGGGCATACATGTTCCCATTGCCATTATGTCGCACCATAACTACGGAGTAAACTACATGTAACTCTCCTCATGCCTTAACTGCAGAATTGAGTAGCATTACATTCTGCACTAGAATAGTAGTCACACACTGAATCGAATGATATTAAAATGGTCACTACGTTTCATTACATTAATTAAATTATTCATATCACATTTGATGGGGAAAAAAATCAAGCTTTATCAAATATTTTAATGCTTAAATATATTTAAATATTGGTGACGTTTACTCTGTAAACTCGTACAGTACTGTGCAAAAGTCTTAGGCACATGTAAAATAAAATTCTGTAACGTGAAGATGCTTTCAAAAATAATGCAAAGTTTCTAAATATAAAATAAATACTATAAAGAACAATGAACACTGCAAAAAAATAATAAATGGGAGGGAATATTTGTTGTGATCACCTTTTTGCTTTAAAATTGCATCAATTCTCTTAGGTACACTGTTAGGTACACGCAGTTTTATTAGACAATCGGCAGGTATTGTTTCCGAGCATCTTGGCGAACTTGCCACAGTACTTCTACAGACTTCGGCTGTCTGCCTTGCTTCTGTCTGTCCAGGTAATCACAGACAGCCTCGATGATGTTGAGATCAGGGCTCTGTGGCGACCATACCATCTGTAGCAGAATTCCTTGTTCTTCTTTCAGAAAATGAATGTTTGGACATCTAAAAAATATTTTTTTTTCTTTGAAAGACTACATTATGATAATTATTTGTTATACGTTTGACTTTCGCACAGTACTGTATATGTTGTATATCTGAATGTGTTTTGAACACATAGCGATCATCGTAATGCATCAGGATTGTTGGCAGATGAGCTCTAAGCTGCCCTCATGTTTTTTTTCACACTATAAAATAAATAACACTATATCGTAAACAAAGTCTGAGCTAGATGATCATGATGAATCATGATGATTTAAAGATAAAATCAGTTATAGTGTAATCAGGCTAATGGCAACAATTTCTCCACGTACAGCATTTACAGTAAGTTGTTCATTGCTGTCCAGCAGTCTGAATAAGCTAAACACGATGAAGCTGAATGACTTTCTTGACAAATCTCCGGAATGCTTCAGTTCTATGAATACGAATGAGTTACCATGTTAAACTAATTGGCACCTCGCCTGTCCGTGCCGTCATGCCAGTGCCAGGCTGATTCGCTTTGTCTTTACCCCTTTCCAGTGCAGCTTGGAAACTCTCTCTCACTGGACCTTTTAGTTTAGATCGCATCAGCTCGACGGCTGCTTACCCAGTTTTTTCACCGTGTTCATCGCCGCTCACTGTCCGTCGCCAACCGATGGTGCCGGCAGAGCGCATCCTTACACCGTGTTTTAAACATGTCAGTGTCTCTTCCAGAGCCCATCGTCCTGCCCGACGCCTGTAAAAAGAAGGGTGTGGTGGAGATTCTTTCCCACAAAAAGGCCTATAATGCCTGTGAGTATGACGGCTGCTTCCCCCCCCCAAAGAAGCATTGACTACTGTGTGCCTGGGACGGGGCATAACCACTTTTTTATCTGTATTGCCTATTCTTTTTATGAAATCTTGTAACCCTTAAATATCTCATTGTTTTTGTTCTTTTGGTTTACGTACAGAAATAAGGGCAAAGAGTGTAGTTTTTGCCAACAGTAGCTTTTCCACCAGATTAAAATGTTTGTGGTTTAATGATGCAGAATTACTGTCGTTGTGTACCTCCTTGCCTGCCTGGTCATTTCTCTGTGCATTTTGTTATTATAAATCAGTGAGGGTTTCATGTCGTACATTTAACACTATAGTAGTGGAGCGGGCTTTGTGAATAACGAGATTGTGTCTGGACCGCGTCTGACCGGTCCGCCGGCACCACCCCCTCAGCCATCCTGATCGCCCACCTGAAGCTGTCCCCTGCCGAGCTGCGGCAGGTGCTGATGACCATGAGCACGGACCGACTGGAGCCCTCGCACATCAAGCAGCTGCTGCTGTACGCCCCGGACGAGGACGAGGTCAAGCAGTACCAGCGCTACCGCCAGGAGCCCTCCAAGCTGAGCGAGCCTGACCAGTTCGTCCTGCAGGTGCCGCGCCAGTCCGGTGGCTCACCGGGGGCCTCTATCTCGTTAGCCTTTGACAGGGCAGAGCGTGCATGTGTTTTTGAGTGCGTAATGTTTGTGCGTGCGTACACTTTTGTGGGCGGTCACAGATGCTGTCGGTGCCGGAGTATAAGACACGGCTCCGGAGCCTGCACTTCAAGACCACGCTTCAGGAGAAGACAGACGAGATGAAAGCTGGCTACGAATGCATCCACAAGGCTTCCCTTGAACTGAAAAACAGCAAAAAACTCGCAAAGATCCTGGAGGTACATACATTTTTTTCCCCCCTTCCACCATCGCTCACGTATTCCTATGTTCAAGGCAAACACTACATCGGCAATATTTCCGATGTTTCAGAATTTGAAAATACTTTGCTTACCAAATTCACTCCACAAAAGTGAAGCTGTCAGTGAAGTTAATATGTGATTAAAGAGATTGCATAGGATGCAATATTTCACAAAAGGGAAAGAAAGTTACATTTTCTGGCGTTACAACACTTTGCTGTTACAAAACAGAGAGTGCAGGAGCAATCAATGAAGAGAGAGAATGCAGATGTGATTAGGAAGTAAAGGGCTTTTTATATAAAAACGTTGGTGATTACTATGATAAATGAGGAGTTGAAATATGTGTCTAATTCAGGAGTCCACTGTTAATAATAAAGAAACTAATAGAAGACCTAAGTATAATGCATGTCATGAATTATAAGAACATAGTTGAAGAAATACTTAAATATTGTGTTCAATTTAACTGATTGTGTAGTCTTTTATTATTATTTATTACATGAAAAATCTGTAGTATTCACAGCATGGCTCCAATAAGAAGTATATTTTTGTGTATCATATACAAATGCGAACAACAGTTATTGATTTTAGTGACTTATATCTAGACCCATCTAGTAAAAACTACATTGCTGTCTATTACATTTAGCAAATTTAGTAATTAAAGTAAGACTAATTAAATTGGTTTTACTGATGAACTGTAACGAGGATCCTTAGTTAATTCCTGTATCTGTCACACTTTATAGTTTGTGCTGGCTATGGGAAATTATCTGAACAATGGTCAACCAAAGACCCATAAAACCACTGGATTTAAAATTAACTTCCTCACAGAGGTATGTTCGTACTGAACTTAACTATACATAAATGTATCCCATCATGAAAGTTTTCTTATGCTGTTTATAAATGTTGATGTCAAATCAATAACGCTGCCAGTTTTGGAGCTGAAAGCTTGGTATTCATAGTTTAGAGAGGTCAAATGATTCAGAAGTTGTTATAATCACTAGAGTACATAACCCCAGCTTTAGAAAGATATGTATTTCTGCGTGCCAAATATATCTCAGAGGGAGGACTGGTTTCATATAGGATCTGGTAGGATCTAAAGTTTCCAATTTATTCATGAGCTATAACAGAGCAGATGCTCTATAATAAATAACTGTATATTAGGGTTATTTAACCATATATGAGAACTATGCAATGTTTTAAATTTGCCTCTGTTGGATTGATACGCCATGCAAACTACTGTGGGTTGAAGCATGAATTTTGACTGTATCACAGCTCAGTACTACAAAAACAGTGGATGGGAAGTCAACTTTCCTGCACATTCTTGCCAAATCATTAAGCCAACACTTTCCCGAACTTCTTGGTTTTGCCATGGACCTTACTACCGTGCCATTTGCAGCTAAAGGTAAATACACTGCAATTCATGACTATGTTGACTATGACGTTATATATTTTTTCTGTAAATACTTTATGAATTAACTGATAATATTACTGGGACAGATTGATTAACAAATTATTTTAATTGTGCAGTTTATGCAATAATAAATAATACATTTGTCATTGTTAGAAAGAAGGCTTTTCTTCTTTTTCTTTAATTCACAGAAGTTCAGGGTTCACAGGTAGTTTCCTCTTCTCTCTGCAGTTAATCAAAAATCCATCACAGCAGACCTCAATGACCTTCACTCAACCATTCAGGAGATCAGGTCTGCCTGCCAGAAAATGCCTACTGAAGCTGAGGATCGCTTCGCGGCTGTCATGAGTGTATCCTTCCCATTGACTTCCCTACAGACTAACAGCTTAACTCATCAAACCTGAATTATAGACCGCAGAACTTTGGTGTCAGTGTTAAATGAGGAAAGTGCTGGTATCCTGTGGCATGAGGATGAAAGGATGAAAACTACAATTTCTGACTAAACAGTTTTGTAATATATCCATCTAGCTCCTGTTGAGCACTTGACACTTACGATACACATTAAAATAGTTATTAACTTTGGTAAAGCGGTCGATCTCCGGTTTTAAAGCCATCCCGGATCCCCAGACAGCCAATCTGTCAGTCTGAGAAATGTGCTGTAGAAAGCAGGCTTTGTGAGCGGCACCTTGACACTAGAGCACCAGAGCTTCCTGGAGAACAGCCACCCTACACTGCAGTCTCTGGACTCCCTGCAGCAGATGGCCATGGACGAGTTTGCCAAGGTCGCCTCTTTCTTCGGGGAGGACAGCAAGGCCACCACCACAGAGGCCTTCTTTGGCATCTTTGCTGAATTCATCTCCAAGTTTGAGGTGAGCCAGTATTCCCTCGCGACAAAGTTATGGCGCCATCGTGACCCTCTTTACCGATCACAATCGGTATGTCTAGTTATTTAGTGCACCGGTAAATAAAAGGCTCTAAAGACACGCTGACAGTTTGTTTTGCCTTTCCGAAATTTCCCCTGATGGGCTTTATCGATTGTATATCTAAAGCATATCACTGCCTGCTCCATCTATGCATAGTGGCTAGTTACAGATGTTCATTCACATGTCTGGATGTCCGTTACTTCTCAGACTTTGTCAGCCCCTTGTTGTTTCATAGAGAGCGCTCAGTGAGACCCACGCTTCGGAGAACCCCAGGAGTCCGCGGATGGCCTCTCCTCTAGCCTGGTAAGGCCAGGCGATAGTCCGACCCTCAACAACCACCGTGCCAAGCATACACACAAAGGCCACGCAGACAGCTCTGGGTCATCATGAGGAGGACAAGCTGCGACGATCCTTTTGGACAAAGAACAAAGTTATGATTGGATAACAGGAAATGCAGATGATCCCGTGCAACTTTTAAAGGCCCTTTTAAGAGCAGATGTAGCCCCCCACGGTCCATCGTTTATTGAAAGGGAAAGAAGTGTACCCATTTGCCATTACAGGTTTGCGTGATATGGCAAGGGAGTATATATAGAGCACATGTATAACATTCAGGGATGGATCAGTGTACAGACAGTTATTGAAAGAGAATATTCCGATTTTACAATTTTAAGTGACAAAGTTGTTTTGAATTTGTAAAACATCATGGAACTGTTCGTTTAAGTATTGGACTATACTTAGCATTTTGTTACAGTAGTAATTTATTTTTAATTCTTTAATTTAACAAAAATGTGATTTCTGGGGTAAAAAGCAGATGTTGCATTAGAGAATGTCATATATCCGAGTTTTGGGAACATGGTTTTGCCGATTTTGCACTACTGTTGCCAAAGGATTCCAATGGTTACCAGTTTTCAGTGGTTACCAGCTTTAGCTTTTTGGAAAGCAAAGTGGACTTTTGTTTACTGAGAAGTCAAAGCTGCTCTGATAAGGGCTATATATATTGGTATAGTGCTAATATATATAAATATATATTGATCTTGGTTCTTGTAGTTTACATATATACACATTATGAATATATTCATAATCTATAGAATCTGTGTATGATATGATATAACAATGAAGGTACATTTGAAAAAACATTGTTATTTTTGTAAAACATCATACTTAATACATTTGGGGAATAAAAGCTGAGTTATTTTAGGATTTACATTTCCTAGATCATTTTGAAATCGCACATTAAGGAGACAGACGGCATGTTTGTATTGGTCCTATACTGTTGGGGATGGTTTGGTTTCCTCTCTCAGAATATAAAATAATAGAACATGTGGTTCACAGTACATCAACGGTATGAAGACTTCGTATGTCGACACAGATCGTCAATTAAGTGATCTCAATTTTTCAGTCATTATGCAAAAATGGAGGGGTACATAAAAATATATTTAAATGTTTTATAGGTTGATAGACTGATATTAGTGACTGAAAGGGATCATTAGTACAATGAAAATGATTTAACTTTGTTTAGATATTTCACACACACACACACACACACACAAATAAATAAATTTGAAGCTATGATATTTTTACTTTACCCCAGATCACAGTTCTCACTTTCAGTTTGTCATTCATTATTTCTATTGCAACCCCTATGATGTCCATTTTACTTTCAATCTTATTGTGACTTAACAAGAAGGACTGATGGATTAAACAAAGCAGAGTAATTCTGACAAAGGATGTGATCACTACTACTTTTCTAGTTGGTACACAGTATGTAAAAAGGCAAAACAAAAAAAAGCACTGTGCCAACACCTCCAGCCAAAGGTGTCCGACAGTGGATTGGTCCTTTGTTTGAAAAGCATACAATAACTCTGCAATTCGCCGGATGACCACAAGGGAGCAGTGGTCCACCACTGACACCAAAATGTAGCATTAACTTGAGTGGGTCTCACATTTTGCCTGTGTTGTCTAATCCTCTGTAGCCATGTTTCCAGGAAAAATTTACACATTACGGTAACAGGAATGTGGCCAATGATAATATAGTGTAAATACCATTTGTATTCCTCACTGTCCGGATAACAAGAATGAGGTTCTTTAATTTTATAATTTTGAACAGGTCATATATGGTATAATTTGTTCAGGTACTACCTAGAACTAATCCTAACATTTAAACTGAGAATCGTTTAGCAAATTTTTGTGGGTTTAGTAGTACTACAATATATGTTTATTGATTGTAGACTTGGTTTTGTAAGACTTTGGTTTTTAGAGCAGAGACATCGGAAGTCAGAGAATCAGAATCATGTCACTTTTCTGTTGCCACTTCACCCGTATTGCAACTGATATATTCAATTCATAATGAAGTCAAATTTATTCAAATTAGATAAGATGATTGTTTTCCTTCTTTATTCTAAATGTAGTTAAACGCCTTTAAATTATCCACTTGCTGCTTTAACGATGCATTTATTGAACTATTATTTTATTTATTTATTGAAATATACATTTTCAACTATTTTTGCTTGGGATGGTAACTTTTTGTTACTCTTATGTTAGATGCGTGTGTCTGTTGTGAACAGTTCAGTATTGGCTTAAATTAATGCTAGCCCCGATTGCTTGTGACCCAGGATATATGTTGTGTATTGTGTACAGCAATGACAGCTAGCCCTGGCAAATAAATCTTGATGGATTGTAAATGACCTGTGTAGCCACTTTTTATTAACAGTGCTCTTGTGGAAACACAGTGACAAGTAATTTACAGTGTGTTTTTAACACATTGAACTGTCAGGGGGATTTTATTTGAATGGCATAAAAAATGGGATGAAAATGGGAATATCAACATAAAATTCCCAAGGGGTATGCTTTTATTAAACTGAGGGGAGTAGTGCAATTATACTGAATTTCAAGATTTAAAAAAATGGAATCAATTACTGGAACATCCGATGCATTCCTATAATTAAAGTTCCTTATCTGAATATATACTCAATGGCATTTGCAGACTTTTACTATTGTCATTTAAGTTGTGATACACATTTCAACCCAGTGATATTACCCGAAATGTTAACAGTAGGTCTGTACGAAATAAGGCTTTGGAAAATGAAAAATGATACTCACCTTTATTCTTGTCCCTTTTGGGCCACTTACAACGTTGAAAACAAAACATTTGAGGAGAACGTAATGAAACTGAGGAAACCGAGAAATATATAAAAATGTAAATATTCAATAAGAAAATAACTTATAATAAGTAAAGCAACTTATTTGCGATATGGTCAGTTGAAAATGTATGCGAGTTACGAAAACAGACGATTATGTTTGAGCAACAAGTGGCTAGGCATTCTAATTCTTTCTTTCCCGCCCCAGTTAATTATTTCGCATTTTGTAAATAATGTCAACTGTGTTGAAGATGGCGTCCACTGCTGGTGATCCTCTATCTCTATCGAGCAACAGTATCAACGTGAACCCATTTTTCAACAGTTACAAAGGCTCACTTTTTGCCGAAGTGGAAAAACAAATGATCCATAAGGTATGCTATATTAACTCGTGAATTAAGTAATATCATTTCCAGGTAATGTCAGAACATGTGGCAGACCTACTACTTCAGTGTCGCTTTTCCAGATAAGGGAACACCAGGTAGGTAGTCGCGCTACATTTTACAAGTCAATTTATATAATATTAGCTTGCTGGTTCTCTGTCAAGAAAAGTTTTATTCACAGATTGGTATACGTAGCTGCCATACGGATGGACCCAAACCGCGAGGACAGAACCGACGTCGCGGGTATCTAACACATAGATATTTTGTAGTAGTAATACGATAACAAACTATTCACTGCTCCATTGACCACAAAACTTGCAAACAAATCTTTCCGTTCAGTCCTCATTTCTGGGAAACCTTACATGGGCTGGGAAACACACCTTATACTTTGTTGACGACCCTCATCTTTATTGATTTGAGCCGGCCTTTAGCTGCGTTGGAGGAACTAAACTGGGAACAAGCCGATCACAGTCTTTAGGCATCCTTCCAACTTCAGTTTTGAATGCTTCATTTAAAATGTTTCAGTTAGAGCCCAGACTGGATGCTGAAGTTATTTTTCCATTAACTCACTTTGCTGAGACAGCACCGAATATACAACCATTTCCTGATGTATGTCTCCAGATGGATCCGTTAATGGTTAATGGATCTGTAGACCATAGCATCCATGGCAGAGTTCCAGAGTTTCAGTTTGCCCATTTGCCTAGATGTCTTTACACATCAGCCCTTTAACATAATGTTGGCTCACTTCTCCCACACAGGCTTTTTAAGGCAGTGTTGTTTTTGTCTTGCTGCTTTTCTTATGATTACTGACATGGTCTTAGACATAATAGCTTTATTTTAATTTTTTTTGAGTACCCATTCAATCTGACCGATAACTTTTCTAGCAAGATATCGTTTCAGCTTCGTGGTGCTGCAGAAAACTTAATGTAAACACTTTAGCCTCATCGGAATTATATCATTTGTAGCACTCCATCTGTCCAGTGCATGATGTGATATTTACATGAACCCTTCCATATTTTGGTCATTTCTGAGGTCATCTGTATTATTATATTATGGAATACACTGGCGTGTAAATGGAGTCAGGCATAGTGTGGCCAAAAAGTTTGTGAGAAATCTGTTGTCACTCCTTACCAATTTTAGTTTTTAGTTTTCACTTTAGTTTTGTCACCCTTGGTTACTTTGAGCAGTTTATTGCCACGTTCCAGAAAAACAAACTGACTATTGCTGTTATACCCTGGCTGTATTGTTCATTTGTTAGAGGTAATCATGCTTCCTCAAGAATCTTATCTGGCATCCCATTCAACAGTCTCACTGAACCTTAGCATGTGTTACCCTTTGTATTGTATCTTACGAAAACGTTACATGCAAAACTGTCAGCATCTGTGAAGGTTAGAATTACAGACCAGGAAAGATTGCGGGTGAGTGTTTGTGCATGTATTTTGCAGAGAAATTGTAACAAAACGTAAAGGCAACCGGGGTAAGGTTAGGTGTTAATCGTGTTTAATCACATTAGGTATAAATAAGACGTGTTATGGTTGCTGAAAACAATGACCTTATTGTGCATTTTATGACTTGAAACCAGGGGTCTCAGCAGGTCTTCATGGGCTGCAGGGTATTCTGGTTTTCTCTCTACCTCACCACTTAATTGGAGTCTCCTGGTGTTTCCAGGTGTAAATTAGCCTCTAACTGAGGAAGAGTAATAAATATATATATATATAAACAGAAAACAATCAGCCCATGAGGGTTATGCATTTTCTAAGAACTGTAAATTAGCTCAGAATTTTCAGTTTTTTCCATTAAAGTCCTCATCTGAGGTCTTAGGACAAATCCTTGATCTGAGCGCAGTGGGGAAAAAAGCAAGGTTTGCTTTATCAATGAAATATCAGATTTTTGCCTAAACAGGGCATAAAACAACCACCAAGAAAGGGTGTTTTATCACAAGTGTCTAAAACCCTGTACTTGGCGATCTAGAAAAAGGATGGGTAACCCTGGTCCAAAGTGGCATTTACAGTAAGGTACGATATTATCTCCATTATGACAAACAAAAAAAAGCTTTGTTCTGCATGTGGTCTAACTCCTTTCTCAAAGATGCCAGGATCTTGGTGATCACTCATTGCCTATTGAGCCGCATGTCCCGCCACATGGGGGTACCGCTGCCTGAACATCTCAATCAGCCTGCATGAGGTGACACCTCCAGCACAGCTGGTGGAACTGCTGGTCTGGGAGTGCCTCGCCGCCCTCTATTGGCTGCGTTTACACCTATTAAAATGCTTGGTCAGTGCGAACGGCTTTGGCTATGCAACACTGTTCCGCACAGGTGAGATGCACGCCTCCGGTCCTCGAATGCCACGGGGCCTGTTGGTTTTAGTTCCTGTGTATAGTCTTAATTTTTCAGGTGCTAGTCACAAAGCAACTAGATAACTTTCTGGCAGTTGGGTTATTTGTGTGTGTGATTGCCAGTTACTCTGAACCCAAGCGATATCTTGGCCTACGTGTCTCTTTAGGGTAATGGTGTTGCACCTGATGGGCAAGAGCAAACTCTGCTAGTGGAGGAGGAGACAGTGGTGAACCTGGGCGGAGCCTTTCAACATTCTCATGGATTCTGGTAACCATATTAACTTCATTTGCACCTTCGTTGCAAAACGAACACCTTCAGCTTTCTATATCAGTTCTCGTTTTAGAGGAAGCGTGGCCCATTCAACCTCAGCTTTACTGGTAGCTAGCATTCAGGAGCGACAAGGCTTAGTTGACATACAAGTGAAAATAAACCGAGTTTCAAATAAGTCTTTTGTCTGTTAAAATGAGAGAATAATCTGGTCATGTTGAATGTGTGCCACTTAAATGAGACCCTACAGTATGCACTGAGGTGGAGGCATTAGCTTCCCACCTTCACTGGTATTAGTCAAAAACAGTGTGTGTATGTCCATTAACTGTAAATGATTCAGCTTTTTTCAGTTTTTAATGTTTTGAAAGGGAATATTACAAAGCATTACCCATTTTATATATCATTTAAGAAACTGCAGTGCATACTAGTTCAGAGCTTTTACTTGATTTTTATTTTTGTACGCAAAGGCAAAACAACAAAGTGCACTTAATACAAAAAAAGATAAGGCAGCAAGGAAAACAACCAAAACAAGAGAGACCTCATAGATGATTGCCTTAAAGATAACTTAAATAGAAATGGACAAATCACCCTCTACGGTTAATACAAAGCAGAACACATTCCTTCCTTAGTACCATTCAGGTTTGGCTGAAGCACCAGTTTAAGGTCAGAAAAATAAAAGAAATAAAAAGCATAAAAAGGACATTTGGAGTATTTCTTGCCCGAAGAATCACTTGCCACATTAATGGGGGGGTTAAACCCAGAGAACCTGAATTTGTTAATAGTGCAAAGCACACATACGAATGTACGATTTTACCTGTATGCACTGGAGGTTACTGCTCAGATTGAGGAACGTGCAGGGCAGAACTCTTTTCTACATTCCGAGAAAAGCATAATTTGTATAGCTCACAGACGTTAGCGTGAATTGCTTCTCGTGTGTATAATAGCATCAACGAAGAATATATATTTCAAGAGAGACAGGCATTCTTTTAAGTTACAGGGAATGTGTAAATATACATACACAGCTGAAAGGGTCAGAGGGTGGTTTAATACACAGTCAAGGATGATAACAACAGAGCTGATGACCAGAAACCTGCAGTCATCAGGTACACTTTACAGCAACGTGATTTCACCCCCCCCCCACCAGCTTCCATTTTTAACTCAAATGCTAAATTAGAAAAAAGTCAGTAAATTAACTGAGGAGCCCCGATCATGCACATGTAACCGGCAGCTACTACAAAGCTTCAGGGGAGCAGGAAAGGCTACCTTGGTCCCTTGCCATGGTAGCTGATTGTCTGAGGCAGGTACGAGACGGCAGCTTACAGCGACTATCCAGTTACGCATTCATGTAAGAGTTTGTGTGTGTGTGAGAGAGAGAAGCTGAGTAAGTTTGACAGTCTTAAAGTTTGTTTAAGAAGCAAGGGGAGGGGGAGGGTGGGTTGTCCTTTGCTTTAAAAGGTGGTACTCTCGGAGTAGACCTCTGCATCCTTCGTTGGTGTGCTGGGAATCTCACGGCCGGCGGGACTTGCGGTTTGCTGCTCAGCAGCAAGCTCGGGGTCAAAGGCACGAATTGGCCCTTTAAGAGGCACTGCTGAATCTGCACAAGGACAGCAGACACGACACCGGGTTAGCACGCAGGCCGTTAAAAATGTTCCATAGAAGTTTTTACTTTTATTTTTTATATTTGGCTTCTTTCAAGGCTGACGGAGGCTCTCCCATGCAGGTTAATACCATCATGTGCAGGCAAGCAGAGTTAGCAGGCATTCACGCATACGCATAAGCATATGAGACAAGACAAATTAAAATTCAGTTGTTTGGCAGACACCAGCTATTGGCAACTATGCTTCACAGTCTTATAGCCTCTCGCTCAGCTCTTAGTCGGGCCAGATCAGATTTTTGTTTAGCAACATTGTAAAACATCCATGATTTATAAAATTCTAATCACAAAATCTAATTAGTCACACATTACTGATAGTTTTATTTCCCATAATACTGACCAGATTGTCTTTAGTTTCATTGGATGATTTATTGAAATGACAGCACAGCTGACACCAAATCAATACTTTGGCAGCTAATCACACTTTACATAACTGTATTTAATAGCCTTTTTTGTACGTTATTTCTTCTACTCATAAAAAAATTATTTTAAAGCAAGTGTGATTAAGTGCTATAAAAATGTTTTAAAAAATTTAAATAAAGACTGGGTTTAACGCTGATGTAAATAAAGTAATGTATGCCTTCTAAATTTACATAACGGTTAGAATTTACTGTCACATATAAAAGATATGGATGATGAGTAAAATGCGCAATGTGCCTATAAAAAATGAATAATAATTTCACTATTGAAAACCTGCCTGGTTCCAATCTATTCTGCTCCTAGGCCAGTGAGTGAATTCCCCTCGTTCTCCTGCACGGCCGTATTTTTTAAACTCGAGATCAGATCTTATGCAGGTTTAAATAAAGCGTGTCACTATAAATTAACGATGGTAAGACACAGGACAAACTTTCCGACTTGTAGTATACGCATCACTGGTGAGAATTTACTAAACAAAACCCTCAAATTATTTTGTACGAGTTCTGTTGCATTTCTTTTATTATGCTTTTCAGTTTGGTCTAAAAAAAATAAAAACTCGTTAATGGGGGGGTAGACAGAACAACGCTACAAATAAACGGCTGCAATACATTCTTTATAACTGCTGTTTTTTTTTTTTTTTCACACTCATAAACAATTCCTGGAGCGAGCCTAAATGAAAGAGTTACCAAATGTTGTTTTGAGGGATTAAATGACAAGGTTAACAGTTTAATGGCAGTAAAACAGCAGGCAAAATACCCAAAGCATGAGCAGCACAATGAAACCGCAGCTGACAGACCAAGCGACAGCTGCAAATGGGAATCATCCCTTTTACTACAAACCTTCCTCGCAGAGAGATCCTCAACCTGCGAGAGCATTGAGACCAAAAGCTGTCAGTTTATAGGTGCTAACAAAACACAAAAATTCTCCTGCAGTTTGCAAAATAAACAGCAGCAATGCACGCTTGTAACCAGACGGCAGCGCACTAAAGGCTTCCGCGGTTACTTTCAGTGTTTTTAAGCTTGCCAGGGAACAGGTTTGTTTGGTTTCCACAAAGATTTTAAATGAATACATTTGAGGGCAAACAAGTGAACTGTACAACATTTAGGTTATAGATAAGGAGTCACTGAACAGCAGATTGAAAACCCAAAGCTGATCCATTTTTTCCACCGACAATGTACAGTTCTAACGAAGGCACTGCAAGTGCCTTTAACCATTCTAAGTTATGGTATGCTATAATAGAAAACGAGATAAGAACGGCTATCTGTAAAAGAGATTACTGAATTTTTTAACATGTTTAGTCTGAAACAGTCAAACAGCACTGCATTTTGCCAAACAGAGCATAAAATATATAAGGTTTTTCCTGCTATAGGTCAAGTGTAATCGAGATGGGGTAACTTACTAGTGCTGAATTTGGAGGTGGGGCTGAAGACAGGGTCAGGGCTTGGAGGCTGAGCTGGCGGGGGGATGCTGGGCCGGTGCCGGGGTTTGGGCACAGGCCGCGGGCGAGTCAGCGAGCCCCACTGGGTCGGGGAGCAAGGGCTGTCGGGAGGAGCGGCAGAGGGCAGAGGGGTGTCCGGTGGGGTCGGGGTGCAGGGAGGAGAATAATCTGCCCCGTACTCCTGTGTGACCTGTGTGGGGGGCTGGGGCGGCGGATGGTTTGGGGCCTGAATCGGGGGCTGGTTGTTAGAATGCCGGCGAGGCGTGGCCGATGGTTGAGCTGCGCTCGGGCTGGGGTTCTGACCCACTGGGCAGGTACTGTAGAGGGGTTTAGAGGTCGGCGTGCCAGGCTGAGTGGTTCCCATCGAGGAAAGAGGCTGTCCCGGGGGGGGATTGGCTGGTTTAGGCGGGGCTGGAGCCGGCTTCTTCGTACCTGAAATGATATCATTTTTACTCTGACGTGCAGCTGCGTTTCAGTGGTTTGAAATTTCACATTGCGATTTAAATAAAATACATTATCTCATTCTCACCTCGGCGCACCATGTGAGGACTGGGGCCCGTGAAGCCAGGCTGGGGGGTTCCGGCACTCAGCTGCCCTGATCCGCCAGCTGAGCTGGGGGGATTCGTCTGACTCCCAGTCACTCCGTTCCTCTGAGGTGGGGGCGTGGACGTGGCGTCGCGTGGCTTTGAGGCACTTAAGATACAAAAGAGTTGGGTCCATGGATACATAGCTCTGGCTATCGATGGAAACTCAATATCTACAAACGCCTACAGCTCTTGAAAAAATTAATGCATGTCATCAAAACACGTAATGTAATATTTCAATAAAATGCAAGTAAACTACTGTGATGATGGATCAAAGTTTTTGAAACAGACCTTCTGCACCATAAGCCGTTTTAGTTGCGAGGGAGTTGCAAGTATTTCAGATCACGGTGCACATGCAAAGAACATTGTTTCAAATTGGCAGTGAAGCGGACAGAACTGGAGGAGCTGAACTGTGAAACTGGGACACGTCAGAGTCATATTGTGAGGCCCACTGAAATGCAACCTAACATTGGTAAGAACTGATGTGATTTGAGAGTCTCAGCAATCATTGTCTGATTTGGGAAGATACCAGGAAATGTGCAGGAGACAATGTCACTTTTAACACCCTCTGGTTCCCATTATAGGAGTGGATTGGAATGCACACAGGAGGACACAGTAAACCAGAAAAACACAACAGAAACAAAACTGAGGCACATGCACAAGCGCTTGAGTTTAAAAAAAAGGAGAACATGGGGAAGGGGTCTAAGACGGTACGAGAGTTTGGGACTGTCAAAGTGTTGACCACAGAAGGCCTCACTAATTCAAGCACAGGAAGACGGTCGGACCGACGAGATAAACAGTAAGGAGGTAACCCTGCATCTCGGACTTAATGGGTGACCAGCAGGTGTGCATGGAGAACCAAACCACAACAAAAATGTACTCCATTGGCAGGTTGCACCATTTAAACGTTTAAACTAATATCCCCTTGCATTTTTCCCTCCCTCTCGTACGTCTCACCAAATAAGTGTGAACCTTAAAAGTTTTAACACTGAGGTATTGTATTTTGAAGCAAACCATTGTGAAGAATTAGTAAAACGGAAAATTCTTATTAAAAAGCAATTTATACAACATAAAAAAGGCCGGAAATAGGTTTGAACAGAAGCTCTGACGCAGCATGCTTCCCATCATGCAGTGGGCCTGTTAGTGACAGAAATACCGTTTCCTGCCACAGTTCTTACCTGTTCTCCTCAGAGCTCAGGACTATAGGCTGCTGCACACTGACCACCGTGGCCATGCCCTGCGCCAGGCCTGACTGACAAACCTCAAAGCCTTCTGTCTGGGCTTGCTGTTGGGGTTGGGGCTGAGGCTCTGCCACAGGCTGCGCTAGCGCAGCACCCCCGGCCTCCACCGGGGGCAGCGGTGGCTGGAAGGCCGGGGAAATGTGCTGTTTTCTGTTGAGGCTGCTGCCTCTGCGAGGATTGTGTTCCGCTAATTTGTTAGCAGCGCTACAGGAAGGGGAAACGGTGAAGACACAGCGACGCCGCAATGAGACAAAGTCTGCAGAGAAAAGTCTATATACCAATAGCTAAATGTATGTCAAATAAGGGCACCAAAACAAAACAAAAAAATCATTTTAAGTCTGAGCTTTACAGCCATTATTATGAAGGAATAAATGCACTAAACATGAATAAAAATTTATCATGCTTTGAATTTCGCCTTTGCATATTTGCCTCATGCAGATTTTGCAGTTTATCAAACAGTAAGCTTTTCGTCTCGTTTGTCCCTGGAAAGGGGAAGATAAGAGTTGGAAAGCTCTGATCGGAAACGATGTTGATGGTATTCTTGGAATTCTTAGTTTATTCTACTTGTAATAGATAAACAATTGTGCTTTACTCAGTTACAAGCATACTTGTAACCAGACAACTGAATCTTAAGTTAATTTTGCAATCATGGACTACAGATGGATATTTTTAATGCTCTATAAGTAATTGAATAAGCGGCTCCCAGCAGACTGTGGACCAAAGAAACATAGATCTGGCATTATTATAAGAAAATTGAATAGATCTAACATTCAATAAATTACATTAAACAACCAATTATGAATTTATTTTCCTACATTATCCATCAATACCCAAGTAAAAGTTGCAGTAATTTTAAATGCATCAAATGAAAGAAATGATAGAAATACACTTCAACAAGCTTCTTTATGTCAGCCAAGCATGCTTAAGCAAGACGAACTCGGCTACAACACCACCACAGGACAGACACTGGCGGAGACTGACTGGTGGGTGGTGGAATGGATACCTGTCTCGGCGAGCGCCTTCACCCTCGTTTCCGACAGCGTTTCCTGGCCGCTTCCTGTCTGCAGAGCTCGACTCAGGATCCGGCGTGACCTGGTTGTTGGTATGGTTGACAGGAAGAGTGGGCATAGCAAACATGCCTGTCACATTGAAGTCCACATCTGCAGAGTGAAACAGGGAAATGGCAAAGATACATTTAAAAAGCCTTTATTAGAGCTATTTTGTCCCCCAAAAATTTAAATAAAATCCAATCCGACACTTTTTATTGTCCCATTTATTGTCCTATTTGTGAAGACCATGAGATTTACTCTCCCTTCGTCAAATCTGCTGAACATAACTAGATCAATGGAAAATTTCTCTAATTTACCCGAGTAATAATATATATTAACACACATTAACAAATGGTCATGTTTTTTATATATATAAAGAGATCCAGGAAACCTCCATCCTGGAGGATGGAGGCATACAGATTAATTTTTTTCCCCCATTTAGAGAGATCCAAGAAGAACAAGCTGTTGTCTCCCCCCCCCCCAACAATGGAGCTTACACTGAGGTTCACAGAAGCTGCAAAAGCTCAGAGAAGGCGACCACACAAGGTTCAGACACTGAGAAACGGCGTACCGTCAGGGAAGAACCAGTCGGCATGCTGAATAATGGGCTCGATTATGGACACCACGTGAACTGAGGTCGCGGCAGCCAGCTCTGCCAGGCTCCTGGGAATCGGAGTTTTAGAGAGAGCATGAACGCCATTGAAATACTAAACGCAGCGCACCGCGCACCTTCCTACAACCAAATCGCGGAGATGCGAATCTGGATCGTGACGTTTTCCCGTACGTCACCACGAGACCCGATTGTCGTGGCGCCGTCCTGGATTTAGACTCGGTTCTTCTTTGCACGTTCTCATTTTCAGTGTTTGCCTGGCTTCACAGTAATATTAGGAAATTAATACTCTACTTCATCAGTGAAAGTCACTCAAAATGGCAACAAACATTTTTCTTAATTCCTCACCCCTCTGTTTTGGCCCACAGCAAATTTGGTCCCAACACGATAGCAATGTTGCTGGGCGTCATCTTATTGGCCTCGCTGTCCTGAGCCAGCTTGGCCAGGAATTTCACCAGATATCTGCAACAAAACCAAATAAACTTTTAATGGGCACAGAGCGTATATGTATTATACTAATGTAATGCAATAATACATTTGCACAATACGAACTATGATTTTTTACAATGATTTTTGTCATTAAAAAAGTCACACCACCAAAGCATTCTATTAGCCCATTTTGTACAGCACAGTCCACTTTAAAGAATAACTGCATATAGTTATGAACTTCATATAGTAATCAAAAGCACACGGTTTAAATATGCACTGGGCCAGTCTTTACTCTTGTACATTAAATCTTGTATCTTCAGGATAAGTTTGTAACTTAACACTGACTGCAACACACCCGTTACTCTGAAGACAGACGGGTAACGGTGTACAGTACGGTATTTTACAATATTTTCGCTTATATTTTACAATATTAACTCAATAACTGGCTCAAATAAAATAATTGATACACAGAATCAGGAATAATTTTGGCATGACCTCACGCCAATAGATGTTTTAAGTCAAAAGAATGTAGTTAAGGCAAATTTGATTGCAATTAACAATTAACAATTAATTAATTAATTTTTTAGTCCCATTTAAAGAACTATAGGCATACAAAAATCTAATTGTCAAGGACAGATACGATTCCTATAAGCAGACTGCAATGTGTTATAAGCAAATTTCTTTAACAGATAACTTCCCAGTATAAAGACAAAGACAAATTCCTCATGGAACAACTGGCCAGCTCTTTAAACCAGAAAATTAGTTTGTACTCAACCAGGAAGCAGAGGTTTTAAAAATATATATATTTGGAACACATTTTTAGACACATTCTGTTCATTTTCCAACCGCAACAGACAACTGCTGCCGGCCACTTGTGGAAGAGGATGTGGAGGAGACCCACCTGAAGTTGGCTTTGTTGTTCTTTGGCAGTTTGTCACATGTCACCCACAGCGCCTGTAGCCTTTTGTCTGTATCAGGCACACTGCGAAGGGAAACATAAAACACAGATAGAGCCACAGAGCCAAGAAAGAGACACGGGTTGAGTGAGAAAACATGAGTTGTTTGTAAGAGGTCCGGCAAATTCAGAGTAAACGGAATTGTTTATAGAGTTCTCAAAATAATGTTTGTGAGGGAGGTTTTTCCTGTCTTACTTGGATGCCTGTATCCAGTCATCATACAACTGGAAGGTCATAAGAGGCTCTGGCAAATCTCTCAGATAGGATTTCAGGGCACCTAACCAAGGAAAGCCAACACCAATATTTTACAATGGAATAATTAATCATTTAACACATATAACCAAAAGGACACTTCAACCCAAGATGGTGTTAGGGCCAAGTGGAAATGTACAGGAGAAATCTATATTTAATAAAATGTTTAAGCAGAAACCAGCAGCCACAAGAACCCCACGTGACTTTGTGAATGTTAAATATACCCAACCACTACGCCAAGCGACATATGGTTCCTTGATTGACGTGTAACCATTTAACACTAAAAGAGTTGGAGCTGTTCTGACTACGAAGAATGAAGAACATTACAAAAGATTACAAAGACTCTGGATTCACATCCAGTCCGCTTGCTGATAACGTATGGTATGTAGTTAACAACAAGACTTAGATTAAAGACGTCCCGTTTTCATCCATGTGATTTGTGCTTTGCTGCCGCAATGCATTCTCTGTAGACAACAGATTCGCTAAGGGGGCATTCTGAACTGATTTAAGATGGCATGCTCCTGTTAAGTTCTGCTAGGTTAAACCATTTATACAGTAAAATAAGTTTATAAAGATTATTCTCATTACATCATAACATAGTACGTTTTCAGAAGCCAAAATGTCAAAGCAACACGGACAGCACTGAAAACACTGATTGACTAAACAGGCATAGCTTACGAGACTACTTCTATTGCTTGAACAGATGAAGAACCCAAGCACTGCTTTGCGCATTGACGGACAACATTGTCGGATTGGAGCCCGTACCGGCAACAGCATGAGGGTCAGAGTAGAACTCCTCCAGCTGGGAGGTGGAGCAGTCCAGAGCCGCCTTCAGCTTCTTCAGTTTGGAGGCTCCGGCGGCGATCCGGAACAGGCCCTGGTGCGAGAGGAGATCGCCGCGCGCCTGAGCATGTCACATTCACACAGGCCTGCAGCGCCACAGACCTCCAAAACAGGCCAAAAAACGAGGAAGATAAACGGCCCTAAGCAGAACTGGGAGAATTTCACCTGAAAGCCCCGAAAGGAAGACGGTCTACTTTCATAAGTATTTTTAGACAGCAATCCTGTCAAGTGGTTTTGTTTGTCTCTTATGTTTGCAAAAAAGTGGACAAAGGGGATGTGATACAATGCAGAACCAGACACAGATCAACAACAAACTCTTAGAAAACACAAGAGCAGTTCAATCCTAAACTGAATTTTATACTTGCGTAAAACATGAAAAATATTATGGGCTTGTCAACCCAAAGCAGCAGGTTCTCCTATGGTAATGCAGTCATCTCCCAATGCTATACAGATTAACATTTAAGAAATACTTCCTGTGACTACGCTAGCAATTGACCCAACATCCTACCGACTCCCACATGGCTACCACCAAAAACCCTCCATTCCAACCAACTCCCACAGTTCTTTTTTTGGACTGCGGCCTTGGTACACCAGCCTGATGAGATGTCACACGTCTTTCTTTTTTTTCTTTGCTTCAGCCTTGGCCAATTGTGCTGCAAATGTGTGCCAAACACGCGTATGTCTGAACCTAATGAACCAAAGTTTCTGCACTAACCTAAATTCTTCCCAGCCAGCAAGTTCTTGTTTCTAAATCCTTGCTCACCAGCTTAGCATAGTCTTATACAGTTAAATTCTTGCCTGCCAGCCGGGCAAATTACTATACTGTATTTTTCTTAGCTTCAAGGCCATGAGTCAGCAGTAAATTCACAAAGAGAATGTTTTGGAAGACGGGCCCCTATCACTAGTGTTGGAAGGAGCCGGGTGACAGGGTGACCAAGGTTATGAACAAGACACGGGATGCATGTATAGAGTTCAAAATGAGGGGGCTTGGAAAAGACCATATAATGCTGAAGGAGGATATGTATGGTTGGGAACAGGAGAGACCAAAGAAGGAACCTCAAACATGTATTTTGTGTACGACTACCCTCCCCTTGTACACAAAGTATTAAAAGCTTTTTCTAAATCAACAAAAAAATCCTTTGTCGTCTCTCGTAAAGAAGCTGGATGAAAACGCTTAATCCAGCAAGCCCCAGCATTTATTTCTGACGCAGCCACATGTTCTCCCATGTCGCCCACTGCTGTAAAGCGATCCCCCTACCTCCTCCTTCATGCCCGTCTCCAACAGCATCATCACACAGGCCTCGACAGGCAGGGCGATCTCCCGGCCGCTGCGCTTCAGGTGCTCTTCGAGGGCGGTCCCGAAGGCGGGCTTTTCAGTCCAAGAGTCTTAACCACAAGGGACGGCGGGGACAAAAATGTGTTAGCGTGGAGGGAAGGATCTCGTCGCTGACCGCGACAGATACATTAGCTCCTCAGATGTTGGAATGCATGGTCTGCTCAGTTGGCAAAGATGCGTTCATCAGCTGGTAGTTCATTTATTAAAATTACACATTTTAAAAAAAAAATGTTTCAATTGGGGTTCAAAATTACATATTTTTTAAGAGTAGAGAATGGTTAAAGCTGTGCATTTCACCACATTATTCTCTGCCAGAGTCTCTGTCCATTCAGGCCTATAATAGAGCGAGGGCGAGTGTAAGCCGGACAAACTAGTTTAAAGCAGCAGTCCAGATGTTGGGATTCCTGTGTTAACAAGAGCCTTTCTCCCCACCGCTCGACTGTGGGGGCTTCGGCTGGGAGCCGAAGAGAACAGGTGGGGAAGATTTGAGTGGTGCAAGTCATAGGCCCCGTGCTGAGAGACCAGACCTGACCATTTAGTCCCACATGTATGAAATTCAACAAACAAAATAAAGGCTCTGGAATTGTGGTCATGGTTTTAAAAATATATATATATATTATTATTATAATAAAAAAAGGTAACTTCAAAAGTATGGTTGGGACTATATGATCGTTCAAAACTGGGAACAGAGTAATGCAAATGTAATTTTTATGTCGATATTTCGGACTGGCGGGTTATCTTGTGTCTGCCAAGAATGAATTCAGACACTGGGAAATCCTGCAGTTGGGCGGTTAAAGGGTTAACAGAAAGCAGGAAGAGTTTATTGTTGTTTCATTTTGGGATTAAGGGGGGGGGGGCAGAAGAGAAGTCAAAGCCTGTAGGGACAGAGATGCTGATGGTGTAAGCAATCTAATTTCGCTGTACCTTGCTGTGCTTGGATAGTTGGCAGGGTGCTCTCCAGCACGGACAGAGACTTTCTGTGGTAATCAGCTTGTGCTTCTAATAACTGAGAACAGAACCCACATTGTGTGGAGAGAGAGAAAGACAGGAAGGCGAGAGGGAGAGAGACGTTTCGGTCATCTGACGGTTTAGCCAACAAAGAGACCAAAAGCACCGTACACTACTGCTGGGCATCTTAATGGGCAGTCTGCAGCTGTAGAACCTGACACATCTGGAAAAAGTGATACACATGTGGTTACAAGCGGAGACAAACAGGGAAAGGAAACTAGATGTTCTTCAGTATGGCAGACAAGGAACCGTGGGAATGTTTAAAAAATAAGAAAATAAAAAATTCTGGATCTCTCCTAGGTGACATCCAAGGAGGCAAATTCTTTTAAGAAGCAGTTAGGTTGGCGTCGGTTAGGTATATCTAGCATGAGTAATTTAGTTTCAGATTTACCAACACATACCTAAATATATATTCTACTTCTCCTATGTAACACATGCAATTGTACTGTGAGCCGTACTCTGAGATGTCCACCTCGTGTGAAATAACCTGTGGGGCTATTAAAACAGAATGTCTCCAGGCATCCTCACTAAAACCCATTTACTGCACCCATACAGTAACTCCCGCTGAAAGTCAGAAATAGTCCATTTTAAGCTTTTAAATATTTAGCTAGTAACTAAATCATGCTGCGCAAAGACTTCTTTGGGAGTTTTCCTTACCAGTACATAATAGCGAGCATAGCCTCCTTCCTTAGAAAAGAAGCTGTACATATCTGCTGCAAGCTGATCCTGTTGAGGGGGTTGACAGAACCAACGGTTAGAACCGGACAGAAAACCAACACGCTAATTTGCTAACTCTCAACTACAACTTCACCCAACTAACAAAGACTGCAGAGTCAGTAGACAATATGGTCCACGTTCAAGTTCAAGGTCGGTTGCATGTTAAAAAACGTAAACGGAATACTCCGAATGCTGAAACACTGTTTGGACCTGAATTTGGAGAATTTATCAGTTCTGGGGTTTTTTTGGCACAAAAATAAGAGCTGTAAAGCGGTTAATTCCGCATTGTCAACTGCCTCATTAATGGGAACCACCGCTGTTCATCTTATATTTGTCAAACACTTTATGAAAATAAACAGTAATCAATAATGATTAAATGAACTGTGAGCACTGATATCATATTTAATAACAAGAACCATTTATCTGCCAGGGTTATTCATGTAGCTGCTCCTCACACGGTTATATGGAAGTCAATCATACCAAACATTTCCTTCGACAAATTTCGCCTCTGTTTTTTGGGTGTGGACATGCACAGATCAATGTGGGTTTAAAATAGTGTAATGTATCTAGTTATGTAAATGTATGTAAATAATGTAGTTTCACACTCAGTGGTAGTAAACCGCTGCAGCCAGCACCCACAGTGACATGTGAAAACATTCAGCCGTCCCAGTGCAGGAAGCAGGAGTGTCTGACGTCACCGCCCCTGCATCTTACACTAAATGCCACCCATGATGGCTCTAAAATTCCAACCATTGATGACAGTATATCTTAGCTTGTTAGTGGCTTTGGTACAGAAGCATTGCTGACTGTATGCTTATGGGAATACACATGTTAATGTGAGTAGGACTTAACAGACCTGGAATCCACACTCATATGTAGACAACTGCTGAAAGTTCACTAAAACCTAGCATAATCAGGGCTTATTCAGATTCATTCATTTCCTCTTATCGCTATGTTCAACTGTACTCCTCTCGCAAATACCCTCACATTGACCCCTGCACATACAAATAACAAATTCTAAGCACAGTAACCATAGGAAACTCCCTAACGGCTCATTGGTACAATGTCAGGATATTAGCCCAACCTGGTCCCATAAATGTGGTGTTACACCCCCTTCAAAGCCTGGATGGACTCACAGGAAAAGCACCGCCCTCTCGCCGTGCATTAATAACACTTCTCATCATGCTTGTCAGGAGCGTCATTCCCTACACTGACAATACAAACACACGTGGACAACAGTGACACCTTGCAAAGCTCTACTTTATTCATCGCTTCGTCGACCTCCTCCTTGAGGGAGTCTGCCTTGGCCGTCAGTGCTTGGGTGTTTGTTCCTGAGATTATCGACTTGGTTGCCTGCAACCACCTGGAAGCAGAAAAAAAACAAAAACAGCTAAATGGGTAAAGAGGCAGGCAGAATATTAAGCACCCATTAAGACTGAAAAATAAAAACAACATAAACTTACCGTGCTTTAGCAGAATCATAGTCCAGAACTAGCTTGGCCAGCTGCTTTCTCTGTTTCAGTATGTTGGGAATGTCAACCTGTATGTGTTAAATATGGTAGCACTGCTGAGCAATTATAGCTAAATCCATATCCATATACATCTTCATTTTAAATTCAATGCACCC
>JAOVYW010042078.1:7963-26155 GCA_025775045.1 Hiodon tergisus | reverse complement strand
ATTTGATGGGATGGGCTGGGCTGGGCTGGGCTGGGCTGAGATGGGTTGGGCTGGGTTGAGCTGAGATGGGTTGGGCTGAGGTGGGATTTTCCTGCTGTTTGTTGCGCGGTTGGTGCAAGGCTACTTTGCTTCCGGATGTGAGACACCTGCAAAAACGGCAGGTGTCCCTGGACTGCCAGAATTATTATCAGAGTGCTGTCTCTGTGGCAGGCCAGCCTGGGTGGGAGATTGCGGATGATCGTGACGGGGGCCGCCCCCACCTCTCCTACCGTGCTGGGGTTCCTCAGGGCTGCCCTGGGCTGCCAGGTAAAGAAGGCCCGACACAACGCACATGGAACACGTTTAAAACATTCAGAATGCATGCAGGCTTGAATAAGAAAGCTTCAGGGTAACATCCTCTTCTCTACCCTGTTCCCTTCTCATCCCCTCTCCTCTCTCCTCTCTCCTCTCTCCTCTCTCTTCTCCTCTCATCCTCTCTCCTCCCCCTCTCCTCTCTCCTCTCTCCTCTCTCTTCTCCTCTCATCCCCTCTCCTCCCCCCAACCTCTCCTCCCCCCTCCTCTCTCCTCTCCCCTCCCCTTCCCTCTCCTCTCCTCCCCCCTCCTCGGTCAGGTGTATGAGGCCTATGGGCAGACGGAGTGTACGGCCGGCTGCACTTTCACTACCCCTGGGGACTGGACTTCAGGTGAGCTCTACTTTAGGTCTGAGGGTCATTCACCATTAAAAGGCAGTTCTCAAAGCAGGGAAAAAGTCAAGGCATTTAATAGAAACACAAATAAAAAGATTCAATGCACATGAAATAACAGACCATCGAAATAACAGACTGAAGATCCTTTTGTAATATTTTTACCTTGCCTTCGAAGTGCTGCGGCTGTAAATACAGTGTTTCTGCAGCTACACGTCTGCCTGGTTACGCCACATCCTGTGAACAGCGTGAGAAACGAGCCCTGCGAGCGAGGCGGCTTGGGCGGGTGCCTACCCATGTGCAGGGTTACAGATTTGCTTCATCTGGATGTTGCTCACTGCGCAGTGAAGGCCTGGTGGTTTAGCAAGGTCAAAAGGACCGCGGCCCCCATTTCTGTAAAGGCCCCCCCCCCCGGCACATGAGAAGCACACGCAGATTTTATATAATTAAAAGGTCCACATGCTGTCATGCGTCAACCTTGTTGTCATTGTAAGACGGGAGTAGCATGTTAAGGGGATTTTTTCATATGCAACGCCCATCCTGGATTTTCAAAATGATAGATGAACAGTTTAAATACTGGTCCTTTTTGATGATTTAATTATACAAAGTTTCCCATCTCAAAAAAGACTTGCTTTTGGGGATAATGCTGTGCTCTTAACTTAGCTTTTTGCAACTAGGCTAACTAAGTACTGTGAATGCCAATGGATACTTGGCTGTGTTAAGCCAGTTCTTACTTTACCTTGTCTTCTGCTCATATTAATCTAATGGTGACTGTCATTCATTGTCAGTCAATAAAACTGAATGTGGATTTTTCGAATTTGTAAAATGTGTAGCAGTAGCTTCTGAAAGAGAACTCTGGTTATTCGTGTTTTTGATACACTGTAATGTAGGTACTCCATTAAACCTGTATCGTTTTTTCAAAATCTTATCAAACGACTCCCTCTTCTGGTTAGATCGAATGTGCCTCTGTTGCGAACTAATGCTTTCTCTCCATCTCAGAACCATACCAAACTATATTTTAGTGTGAAACATTTTAGAATTCCACTCTGGTCGTGCCCTCATGTTCTAAAAAAAATAGACATCTACTATTTTATTTATTTCATAGTCGGTCATTAATGCACACTCAACAAGGCGTCGAAGACGCTGAGGATCTAGTCTTGGCTGCATCTGTTTGATTTAAGACTTTAGTTTTTATCCATTAACTTCTACCACCTCTTTCCAGGTCATGTTGGGGCACCACTTCCCTGTAATTTAATCAAGCTGGTGGACGTCCCAGACAAGAATTACTTCGCCGCAAAGGGAGAGGGCGAGGTGAAATAACTTTTTGTGCACATCGCACACAAACTGTGACGCGTTTGCGATATGTAAATTAGGCCAGAGTCTGTGGTTGATACGATAAACGGGTGGATCCCGGTCCATTCCCAGCTGAAGCCTTGCTTTTGACGCCCCGACAGGTGTGCGTGAAAGGGCCCAACGTGTTCAAGGGCTACCTGAAGGACCCGGAGAAAACCGCTGAAGCCCTGGACGTGGATGGCTGGCTCCACACGGGAGACATCGGGAAATGGTTGCCCGTATGTCTTCATCGGTCGGACGGTGTGACTCAAATTTTCGCCCCTTTGAGGATGACTTCGTCGCCATCCTGCAGGGGGCGCTGCTTTATTTTCGGGCGGTTTCCTTTAACTCCTTTCCTGGTTGTGTTGTTCTCAGAACGGCACATTAAAGATCATTGATCGGAAGAAGCACATCTTCAAGCTGGCCCAGGGGGAGTACATCTCACCGGAGAAGATCGAGAACATTTATATTAGGAGCGAGCCAATAGCCCAGCTGTATGTCCATGGAGACAGTCTACAGGTGAGCTACAGCCGACCTCCATGTTGGCATCCTTGAGCCAAAACAGGAGCCTTTCCCATAGCCCCAATTGACCTCGCGTATTTACTGTTCGAGGCTACATTTAAGGTGTACCGTTTGGCTTTCTTGGAGTTATCTAATAGTTACCTGGGCCTAATGGACGCTGTGGTCTGTTTGGTTACCTCCCACAGGCCTGCCTGGTGGGAATTGTGGTTCCTGATCCAGAAGTGATGCCTTCCTGGGCGAACAAAAGGGGCATTGATGGTTGTTATGCCGATTTATGTAAAAATAAGGTGAGCATATATAATTAGACGGATTCATCAATTATTTTACGCCAGAGATTTACACACTAAGGGAAACGCCTAGGATTTATTTGGTGTCATAGTTCAAACGAATGGTCACAACACTGCTCTTGTTTTTGTCATGAAGGATCTAAAGAAGGCCATTATGGATGATATGGTGAAACTTGGCAAGGCCAGTGGACTCCACTCATTTGAACAGGTGAACACGTGACATTTGACTCCTCAGCCACGTAATGCCTGCGTTAATAATTAAGACAATGGCTTGTAAATAGTTTCACAATGTATGTGTATGTGCGTCTTCCTTTTATAAAATACTTTTATGAAATTTTTTTTTATAGAATACTATTATTGTCTTCTTCCCACAGCTGGGTAAAATAATTTTATCACGGCTCCACACGATTGGTCGATTGCTGAATAGCTAGTTATTTCTGAGGCCTTCTGCTAACTTTTTCTTTTTCTTTCGATATTTCATTAGGTCAAGGACATCTATGTTCATTGTGAGATGTTTTCCACCCAGAATGGCCTGTTGACGCCCACATTAAAGGCTAAAAGACCGGAGCTGAAAGAGTTCTTCAAAGAGAACCTCGAGCAGTTGTACAACAACATCTCCATGTAAATTCCATTAAATAAATCCCCCCCGATTCCCAGGACTTCTTTAGCAATACTGCTGGTTATGAACCATTTGCCCCTTGACTCCTCATCGCAACCCGAGATGGACAAAAAAAAAACTAAATCAGCGGAGCCTCACGAGAAAGGGTTGGATTTTTGTTTATCTGCCCACCGAATGATTAGTGTGGCTGCAGCGGTATATTTTTTAAGGAGCGGCAGGACTAAAACCAAATTAGAACTCTGTGCAAACAGCATGAGCCAAAACCACCCAGTGTGGTTCCCCTGTGTGCGCTGACCCAAACGTCACCAAACAAAAGTCAACATTTATACTAAATTATTATGCAACTTTCTGTTTTCTTCCGTAAGCTAAAAAAAAAAAAAATGCGAAAAAATTTATAAATAAAAAAATAAATAAAAAACTATGTTTGGAGTGCAGAGAATGCTATGATCTCAACAGAGCTTATCAACAAAAACAATCAACAGTTACAGAACAAGGATTTCTGAGATAGTTAAATCTTCAAACACCCTGTAATGACACAAGTGAAGTAAGACTGGTTTTCGGTAAATGGCTTTTGAGTTTATTTGAACCCAAAATATTTCTGTTTTGTATATATTGAGGGGTATTATACCCAGTGTGTTAGGAGGGATTTTGCGTGTAGTGAGAATTGTACCATTACTCTTTCCACTGTCAAACAGAATTAGCACCGTCAAATTGTCTTCTGTATTTACAGAGGCAGGACTGGTTGGGAATGGGGCAGAAAAAAAAAGAGAAATAAAGAGAAATTCTGTAATAATCACTAAAGATTTTAATCTGTTCTTTGCATCTTTTCCAGGCAGGAATCAGATATCGTTGTAAGGAATACTGTATTAAAATTAACAAAGCAGCTCTCCATTGTAATAGCTATAAATTATTCAGTCACCACGCTACATACAGTCCACCCCAAAGCCCCCCACCCCCGCCCACTATATTTATACAAAAAACAAAAAATCAAGACATAAAATATTGTGGTTTACTCTTATACAATTGGGTAGTAGTGCAGGTAAATGTTTTATCTTCTAGTGTCATACCACAGCGCTACTGAAGTGGTTACACTGGCACCGAAGGGTATCTTGGTCAATGTGACACTTCCGTAAGGTGAAAGTTCTTGGTCAGATGTGCATGGCTTTCAGGAAATAGACTTGAAATAATCAATGTGGTCAACTCGTTCAACATAGTTAAGCGTTTGCTGTTCTTATAGTATGATTACGGAAGAAGAATTGTATTTAACGGTGTGTCATTTGTCTCAATTGGACAATGAAAGTTGTAATTAGACCCTAATATATTGAATCAATATGATCACTCTGAGGGCTACCAATACTTCTAAATGGGAACATATTATGCAACCATTTAGTCCTCAAAATCTAAATTACGTCAAGTTTACAGTTCAAGTGTCCCGTTTTAGTTATTTTCACAAAGAATCCATCCAGGTGGTTCATATTTCAGTGTGACGTCACATGATTTATTGAAGTAGATTTAAAAAAAAATAATAATTAATGTTTACAACTATATAAAAGAGCAGCGTGCAACAAGTTTCACCGATACAACCGTTATATTCATGTGCTGACTTTTTATAAAAACAATACATGTAAGCAAATGAACACTCCTTGTATATTGTGAATGACGGTGCAAGCATGTCTGTAAAGAATTCGGGTAAATGAATGTTAAATGAGAAATGGCTGGCAGCACAGTGTTTGCATTGAAAATGCTTTTGAAAAAAAAAAAATCTGATGAATGTAACCTGAGGACAACACAAGCATGAGGCAAAAGGCATCAAAGTATATATTTTATATAATATTCAAAAAAGTAAATAAAAACAACAACAATTGTCATACAAAGTACATAATATGTTTTTTTATATAGTTTACAAAACCAAATTGCATGAGGGAATGAAGTTGTACTTGTTTCAAATGTATACTGTTGACTGATATTTATTATTTATGTCAATTTTCAAATAAATTATTTACTGTCCAGGTTAAAATGTCAGCTGCTAATCAAATCTTTTGGTATTCAAAAATTAAGTGATCGTACCCTGGTTAAAATAAAATAAAAATGACTAAATATTAGGGCCCATTACGGTAATGCTTTTAAAGACAATGGGGACCTTCAAAAACATAATGGGCTATTATGATTGACAATGATCATATCTTTTAAAGACATGACGATACTGGTTCCCTTAAGGCCATCCAGTGACCAAGCAAGAGACCCCCGTATCTCAAACGTAAGGATACAATGAGGTTGCCCAACGCATTAAAGATACAAAATGCGAGGTATCTTAAAACGCGTAATTCTTGGGTACCATAGTCTTTAATTGAGTTCTCTGATTTATGAAGTAGAACTTGGGTAACCGCTTGTCTGGAGAAGCTCGCGAACGGATAGTGACGTCGATACTCGTCGCGCGTCTCAAATTTGGCTTCGTTTTCGGTTATGTGCCCCAAACGAGCTGCCTCTTAAAGAGGAAATGAAGGCAGATTAAATAGTGCTAGGGCTACTGGTCACGTCATCTTTGAGATTCCAAAGGTGTCGGAGACCCCAAGGAGTCGTTTCTAGTTGTCAATTCACCCTTCTCCACTCGGCGGCGTTTAGAAGCGAGCGCCCGGCGCGGGAAAGTTGAAGTAAAACCATCGGTGAGTAAGTGTCTGGGTTTCATTAGCGAAGACCAAATTGGGTTGCTGGAACTTATTTATTGCGATTGTACGACTCAAAGCAACTTAAGGTTCAATATGTATCACGATATTAATTACTGGTATAAAATGGTAAATTGTGCAGGTTCTCCAAACCAAACAGCGGTTTTGTTGAGCTTCGTAAAATTGTTTGAAACGATTCGTGTTTTCCCTACTCGTTTAAATCTCGTTGCCATGACCCAGAACAGGTTCTACGTTATTTCAAGTTTTTTTTTTTTTTTTTTTTTAATGGTGTAAAGTCGCTTATGTTTTATATTTTAGAATGGGTCGCATTAAAAGCACTACACAGCGAAGTTGTGTGGTAAGACAAAAAACTACGCGATATGGATATAGCTCTAAAAGAAAAGTCTTATTTTCTACGCCAACGCCCGCTCTAAGGACTTCTCGAGGAAACGGTAAGAACATTTTATTTTTCACGGACTTTTCCATTCAGAAAATTAAATGGCCTAATTAAGTAAATTTACTGTTGACAATTATCCGTGAAATCTAAAGGGACATCCGAGGCTACTTGTAAACTTGAACACTTAATATACTTAATTATATAGGTGTCTCCATACGTATGTTTGTTTTAGTTGGCTCTTAACCATTTGGTTAAAATGAACTTGATATAATAAGTGTTTTGTTCGTTACCAGTAAGTACTAGCTACTGAGTTTATAGTGTATAGATGTTTTAAGTCCAGCAACTGTTTATTTAACTATATAATAATGCATATTATTGGTGAGATAACAATATGTGTTCGGCAAATACAGCTATTATCGATAAAAAAGCAACATTAGAATAATGAGTAATTATTAATTAACAGTAATTGTTCCCACAGGTGAAAGGAGAGGTTTCAAAAAAGCGCCCCCCGTGGAACACAGTCGCCTTGGAAGCTCGCACTTGCCCACCATTAAAGAGTCACCCCTGTCCGATTACAATGAGTGTGCAAACGTTCAGATAATGTTTTTTTTTTTTTGCCCGCAGTAATACAGTTTATTATGAATTGTTTCTCATATGATATCCGCAACATTAAATCTAAAGCCATACTGGACGGACTCCCGTTCACTTAGCCTATGAGATGGCAAGTATTTAAACTGACAGCAATCAAATTAGTCTTAACATTTACATGCTAAAAAGCATTTTGCACCTTATGATTGAGGTATGATACGTAAACAATATAAATGTGTTTTAAATTCAACTATTTAAATAGAATCTACACTCAGTCAGAACCCATTGACATGCCATCATTTCCAGATATTAATCATAATCTGACACTTACTTGAAATGTATCGCGTGTTGAAAATACCCTGGACTTTTAGGCATTATGTAATGACATTATTTTTCCCTTCACAGACTTATGTCAGACGAGAAACCCAGAGTTGTACAAACCCCAGAAGTACGTCCGTTACTGACCGTTCTTGCGTCACGTATAACACTTCTTGGGTGGAGATTCTGAAGTAGCGTTTTTGTAACAAGCCACTCTTAATGCTTAATTTTAGGACGCTGTTTGCAGCTGTGTCATGAATGGCTCCACTAGTCGTGACGCATCAGGTTTGTATAGCAACGAGTGGATTAGTTTATGCGTTTTTATTTTAACTTTACACAGGATTCCTTGTTGCTGTAACCTGCCTCCCTTATCTGCAGACATGATCATGCCGTCTGGCGTTTCCTCCTTCTTCCTTGACTGCATGGACTCTAGTTCGCCAACCTTCTCTTCCTCCTCCTCATGCAGTACTGTGGACAGCAGCCTCCCGTCTCCAGAGGTGTTCCGCACAGCAGACCCCTACGGTATGCACCCGTCCCTTCAACCTAATATAAGACTAAGTGTTGGGGAAGTTATAGCGTGTCAGCCGTAAGTGAAAATAAATCATTTATGGCGTTTTACGTCGAGGCTCTCGCCGCTTAATAAGGTGAGAGCATTTGAATCGTAAGAGCACTTGCCTACTGCTACGATAGTGGTTGCAACGTAGTTAACTGCAAATGTATTGCAACCAGTTTACGCTCCTGTTTAATTTAAACTTTTTTGTTTGTTGTGTATTTGGGGATTCAGAGGACGCAATGGGATTTGCCGTTGGGGGGGAGTTGGTAGAACTGCCGGTGAAAAACTCCACCCTGCTTGACGTAAGCCATGCTGTTGACATCGACATGAGGCAGCCCCCCAACCTCTCTGCCATACTGGGTAATGTGAAAATGCAGCCCTGGAGCTGCTCAAGCTTGACCCGTTGTTGGGGGTTTTGAAAAGGGATACACCGACCTTGGGTAATGCCAAATACTTTATTACAGACTAACTGTACTAGTAGTATGTTGTTTCCATAACATGCTCAAAATGGCTAATTATTCTTTGACTGGCCAATCAACTGATTTAAGACGTTAACAAACGCAATTAAGCACATTTACTGGACAAACAATGGATACACCAACAAACTGTCGCGGAATTGAGCGTTGGGCCACCGGTGCAGTCCGGGTGGCGTTGAGTCAACAAGGGTCTGGAACCGCAGGAACGTGGCACCGCGTTCACCCCGATATTCCTCCAATTCAAGCCACCAAAACCTGTTTGTGTTGGAAGTAAGCTTCCTCAGCGATGCAGAATGCCTGTGGTCCACGTTGAACTCTGCCTATACTTGGGCTGCTGCTGCTCTCTTGTGTTTTGTAGAGCTAGCATTAAAGGCCTTGCGTTACTTCTTTCCACCGCCCAATGGGGCTCTTCGTTGATACATTTCCATTCCAGGCTGACCTATTAGAGACGAGCATTTATTACTGAATGTTTATTGTCATTATTAGCCTTCGAGTTCAGTTTTTCTTGAGCAACGATGGGTTAGCAGTATATGCCGGTTTAAAATATGTACAGAGAAGTGAATCATTAACAATTATCATTTCTCCAGAGGTTTCGAGAGGGCTTGATGAGAAGGATAATGAAAAAGGGTAAAGTTACATTCAGTTTATTTTATCTTCTTTAAAGGTATTCTAGAAAATCTGTAATAAATATGTTTGGTCAGCTTACGAAAATGGAACTATGTTCTGTGATTGTTTGCATTTAAGTAGTGTTTTTTTTTTTTTTTTTACCATTTGGGTCAGCTGTTAAATTTATTTTCACCATCATGTAATGAATGACTGGTTCATGTAAAATTTATTTTTATTTATAGAAAACAACTTGCAGAAAACCCTTGATTCAGACACGTTGCATTCGTGGGTTTACTTAGTTATAACCTTTTAGTAATATAATCTATACAAAAAAATTACATGTCCTTTTTCTTGAACGATCAAATGTGTGTAATATATGATCAGTTCCTAATTTCCCTTAATTTCACAGAATGAGGAACAGAGTGGAAAATATAAGCACTTCTTTCTCAACTGTACAATCAGGTATTTTTAATATTTATCTGAAATATATTTTCTTATGCCAAAAAAAGTTTAACAAAACGTATTTATTTTACTTTAGGGAACATAACTAAAATATATTTGTCTGAAGAAAGAGTGCTTCAAACTGAAACCAATATACAGCTGTCCACACCTTCAAAATATTGCACTAAGGTAACGGGTTATATTTTTTTTGATGTCTTATGCCTGATTTTATATCAAACCGGTCTATCGTACGAGAGACGATGAGCAAAAGTTTGGGGTCAGTATTTTAACATTTTTCCCCCTCCTGCAGACAGACAAAGTTAATACCATCAAATGCCAGAAGAAGGTTACCTTTAAGTCAGTGATCGTTCAGAAAACTGTGGAGAGATCTGAGCCCTGTGAAGCTTCAGGAACCCAAAGGCGACGCAGCGTGACTGAGGCCAACTCCCACCTTCTGCTGGGGGAAGACTCGGGTGCCAGCCCTGTGAAGGCCACACCGAGGCCTCCTGTGTCCCAAAAGCAAGCAAGGGTCTTCGACTTCACAGATTGCGCAGAAAAGAACGCTTTACGTCCGAAGAAGAAAGGAGAATGTCCGTTTGTATTTCCATCGAAGCCAGTAAGCCTGTTTTTGACCGCTAGATTATTAGTGCTCTGTGATGGGTATGGATACCTGCAGCTTATGAAAAATATGCATTGTTTTTCCTCATAGATGGTTTTGAGCAGTAACCCAGTGCCAGGGAAAATCCACCCAATATATGTGAAGGTTGGGAAATATTTACATTGAAGCGGTACATCTTACCTTTTATAAGAATTGTCAATATTGTCCAGTAGAGGGCAGAGTTGTCCTTAAAACGATATGTAATGCCAGTGTACTTCCTACCATCATTCCATCTCTTATTTAACATTTTGAGCATATTACCGTTGTCTGGTAATCAATTTGTGTTCAGTTCAAGAATTCAGAAATGCACGATCCGAACAAGATGTACGAGATGTGCTGGATTCAGTTACTCCATGAAGGAGAGGATGTCTGCGACAGTCCGCATATCAAAAAGATTGTGACAGACGCGGGTGAGAACAGAACTAAAACTCTAAACTCTAATATGCGCCTATAGGTGTGCCTCAAAGTGTTTCAAAGTTGTCACCTGCAATTCGGAAATTACCATTTTTAGATGCAGGGTTGATTTCAAGACCCCGGTTATGCAATTTATAAAATAATAGCGGCGTTACTGTTGTCGTGCCTTTTAATATCCTAATAAGTGTTTGTGTTTTTTCAGGTGTCTTCTATGAAGACTATAGAAGGGTAAATAAATTCCATGGCCAGGGTTTTTTTTCATTCCAGTGAAAAGGTTGGAATGCAGAGCCATCTTTGCACAGTATCCGGCCAGACCTGTGTGCCTTGTATGTCTGATAAAATTAAGGAATTAATTTAATAAATATAATAAACTTGTATTTCTTTTTGATTTTAATCAGCTTAACTGTTACCATTAACACGCCGCCTTTATGTTTAGTTCTAATTTGTTGCAATCGTCAGGTCATGATTACATGACAACCATATAGTTGCTATGGCATTGGCAAAACCTTTCAGGTATTTTTTGTTATTGGGAGGATTGTCTGTTTCACATCGCTGGGAGGACAATTAGCTTTGAAGGCAAAAGATTGATTTACTTGGCACGTTTCACTTCGGACTTTAAAAATTGTCAAAACAAATATTTATTCAAATGCTGCACGCCAATACATCAACATAGCCATTCTGTTAGTCACATGGTGTATCACCAAAAATAACAGCCAATCATGTAATTCTGCAAAGGAACGCTGAGTTGGATTGTTGTCCAATCAGAAAAATGACGTCTGTTTCCATGCAGTTGCGTGACTAATACTTGTCATATGACTCTGACACAAATGGAGTTAGTTTCAAGGAACTAGGTGTGCTTGTGGATTAATAAGAAAGGGAATTTCGGTACCGAAGCACTTGGTACAAAATGCCCCCAACATTGTTCCAAAAACTTTTCAATAAAAAAAATGCCTTTTCGCCGCCACCGAGGAGCATAAAAGAAGAGGCTTCTCTCAGGTACGTGACTGCTTTACGAAACCTTTACGCTGTCCCCTCACTGGTGTGCCAGGAGATGGAAGTTTGGCACGTTTTAATTATGTTCGCTTCCAAAATGGACTGCGGGAGTGGGGTCATTTTTGCGTTTTGTTTTCCTTTGCAGGAACGTTTTAGCTTTGAGCTTTCTTGCTACGCGCCGCCATTGGATATTATCGCAAGTTTACTTTTGTTTGATTTTAATTGGTTGCGTGTATTGTGAGCTGCGGGCTGGAGTCACAAAGAGGAGAAACGAACAAACTGATGTTTTATGACTACAAAACGACGCATTTCTCTCACCTTTTGGGTGGGCCGTTTGAAAGACGATAAGCTACATGCCCTGTGGACTAAAATGCATGCTATTCCAGCGCTGTACTTGGTGCAAACTACAAAAGCTTTTTTTGCAACACAGAGCGCTCAGACACTGGCGTAGGATAGTATGTTATATCGGTTTCTTAGCACGTGACCGTCTCTGAAGTCTGGTGGTGGAGGACCAACAAAAATATGGAGCAGCGCGTGTTTTTACAAATCATGTAGCCCGTCGTCACAGTTTAAATAAAATCTATTTCATGATTTAAACATGTTAATTACATGGTTAGAAGTTAGAGTTGTAATTTCATTTTCTATACCGGGACAATTGCGATACGGAATTGTAAATTATTGATAAGGATTAAAATTAATAAGCGGCTATTCGAAAACGGATACGAATTATTGGTTATAAATTAGCGCAAATTTTGTTTGAGATTCCAGTTTAAAAATCCGGAAAGTTAAGATTACTAAATTAGTAGATTTCATTAATTCACCAAATTCCAGTATTTCTAAGATGAATATAACATTAATTTTACATTATATATTATTAATATGAAAATCGTAACAAAGTTTTGTCTCATTTTTAAATTACGAATGACTTTTGTGAATCCATTATAATTGAGTTTTAGCAGTTATGTATGATGATTGAATAAATATACTTTGTATAAAATATTTGAGAAATTGTCCTTAACTAACATACTATCGATCGCTTACATTAAAATTAATTTTATAATTACTATTTTTTGTACTTCGACAAGATATGTCATGAACTTTTTTCGAGTCTGGTTGTTGTCAAAACTGGGCCAAGAGGCCTTGTGTCATCTGAGCTTTATCATGTATTTCGTACTTTAAAAAAACAACCAACAAAAGAAAACACGCTATTTTGGCGTTTCGCCCTTTAAGGTAAAGGCACCTGTGTGCAGGTACTTAGTAATGGTTATCTTTATAATTTCTGTGGATTTGACACGCTTCATTGGTCTAACCCACATCAGTTTTATTGTGTGGGCTACCAAAATCCTTGGTTGCGATAACTTTTCAATTTCTTCTTTCCTGCCACGACGAGCAAACGCTGTGTTTGGCGTTTTTTATATACTCCTCCAAGACCTTCGTGGTACCAATGCCATTCGTGGTGCTCAGCCGTTAAATAAATGCCAGCGAGTGCGTCATTTCCACAAAGATGTCCAGTCACCCGCGAGGTATTTTACACGTCAGCCGGCACCTGCTTCCCTTTAGACCCCCAGATTGGAACATATATCCATTTTTATAACCATCCCTTTCAGTTTCTTTATTTTCTTCAGTAACCGTTTGTCTCAGATCCAGTCGTTGAGCTTGGTGACAGCTGTGGTACACCTTGGTTTGTATTGCATTGTACCTTTCTGTTAATTGTCTGCGTCCTGGAGTGAAAGCTCTCTTCAACCTCCCTGTTCTGTAATGTTTTTATTATTATTATTTAACTATGTAAATACCTTTTAAGTCTAACAATATTCATTTTAAACATCATGTCTCTTAAATTCTTGAGTTTGGTTATTTTGAAACAAAAACACTGTTAAAAAAAATTCCTAAAAAGTTGACTTTTGGAGGGTTTTTTCCCCCAAGAAGGCTTGCGCCAGTTAAATTTAGAGAAGACCGTATACAACCATATTTCTCAGTAAACTTTCAGCATTTTGATAATCATTTGTGTGGTGTTTGGGGAAGAAATGGGGGGGATTAGCAAAACAGAAACAATTTGTCAATGGGTTCTTGAATAAGGGACTGTCCCTTATTGAAAGATATCGGTTGTAAGTTTCCCTGAACCACTTTTAGCCGTTACAAAAAACTTGTTTCAGAGAGATGATACAGTGTCGTTTTTTTTTCCCTCTGAGTCTCTGGGCCTCTACGTTGTCCTGTTAAAACGCGTTCTGGTTTAATGGGGACACGTCTGAAATGCGCCATTCTGGGAACGTGCCGTGGATGAAGTGTGTTACACGCACTCGGTCTGTTAACACACTGCTCTGTTCAGATGGTTAATCGTCAGGTTCCAACCGGGGCTATTTTAAGTGTCTTGGAGTGTTCTCAGAACTGCAGGGCCATGGTAAAGGTATATTTGCGTGAATGTTGGCTTGACCGACCTCCCTTTCAGGTGACTTATGACTTGGCTGGGGTAAAATACGGTTGTTGATGTCGTTAGCAGGTTGTGTTCTGATATAATGCAATCTTTAACGCGCTTTCCCAGAAGGGAAGCATATTTTAACACATCTTTACCACATTATCGCCTGTATTGAGACACTGGCAATTAGCATTACACCACACCGACGTCGAACGCTTTCAGCGCGCAGTTTTGCTTCGTAACGGCAGAAAGGAAATACGGAAAGTTAACCAGAAAACCAGTTTGTTTGTTCCCTCTGAAATGTGCCCGTCCCACCGTCTGGAATTCAGTTTGTGCGGTATCAGTAATATTGGAGTTTATCCATGCCTCTATACACAAGACTAATTTAGGTGTCCTGAGATGAACTTCAGCTGGACCCTATTTGACGCAGTGCCAGGGTTGTCCGGCTGTATTGGGTCCAAGTTTGCTGTCCCTGGAGCAGGTTTCAGACAGCAGGGAGTTCCAGGCCTTTACTCCTACCTAACAATGTGCAGCTTTTTGTTATTACGTCTTACGGTCTTGCCTTTTAATGTTAAGTTTACTGTAATTATTGACACGTGCAGTTTATTACCCCTTGTTTCTCTTATTTGTTATTTATTGTTACTGTCGTTAATGTAATATCGCATCACACGTCTCCTTGTGTTAGATGATGTCTTAAAAAAAAAAAAAAAATTGTTAATCTGTTACCAAAATCTGGAATAGTGTTACGCCGGTGTTTCCAGTGCATGAATGTACCTAGTTCTGTGTGTGGCGATCGCTCGTGATGTGATGCACGTACCGTTTGCCAATGTCTCGAACCCGGGCTCTCCTGCTGTGAACAAGTTGGGAGCAAACGGAAGGGGTTCCGGATCGATTCCAGCTGTTGCCTTGCGATCGTCGCTGCTGTCGGGGCCTGGCGGAAGCACGCTGGGGAAAACGTTTGGGGTTTAGTCTCCCGGAAACCGCTTGCACGGAAGCACGCTTGGACCTGTCCCAAGGTGCACCTGTGTGGCACGGCTCAGCGGTTGGAAAACGAAGCTTTTCAGCCTCGTTGCTTGTACACTGGAATTTCGTGCACGATGTAAAAATTACATGCAGGGTTAGGGTTATTCCGGCAAGGTCCGTCACAGGTAAATAAGACGTGGATCAAGTCAGGATTTCCACCATTTATTCAACATATCATTTCAGTATTGTCACATGTTTTGTTAAAAGATGCAAAAAATATCGGACGCTAATGTCTGTCATTACCATTTGTTGGTACTGCGTTTTGAAAATAAATGTTTTTATTAAATTATAGTGGTAGATTTTTATTGTTGTATTCCTGTATTGGTACTATAATGAAATACGATTCATTGTCTTTCCTGATCGTGGTGTACGTATGGCTGTAATTGCACTGAATGGTTGTGAGATAACTTGACGGAGTAGTTTCCCTCTTGCCACTTCATATCGAGATCCTGAACATCAAAAAGTAAATATGGTCTTGTTTCATCTTTATCGTCTTGACAGTAAGCCTAGGGCACAAACTGAAGTAGATTGTAAAATCAACTATAATCTACTGGATGTCCCTTGTCTAAGTATATAATTGGGTACTTAAATTTTTTATTTATTTTTGCTCGCTACACTATCTACCTATCTCTAGCCTCAACGGAACGACACGCTCCGATTAGTAAGTAGCATTGAGGTGTATTGTTTATGGAGCCGAAAGGGCAGGTTGGGACACGCCGAACCCCGGGAAAGTGCTTTCCTCCTGGATGATTAGTGCGCAGCCGTCGCTATTGGTTTCCTTGGGAGGGTGAGGAAGACGGGGCGCGCTAACGCCCCTCCCCCAGCAGCTGTAGAAATCCGCCCTCCGGTTCCGATCCTCCGGGCCTGTTCTGTGCGGTCCCGGTCCTGACGTCATGCCCACGTCCTCGGGTCACGTGAGCTTGGAATGCCCAAGTCACTACCGGAAAAATCTGGGAGTTTGCGTTGAATGGGCTGCCGTCCGCACTGCAGGATCCTTGTAAACTTTCGACAGATTATTTTACACAAAACATAAAGAAGGGGCATTTCTGCTGTTGACCTTAGAAAAAGCGATCGAATGTTGTCTTTCTAAGCAAACAGCAGGAGAAGACCCCATGGAAGTAGATCTGTTACAGATGTTGACAACGCTACCCCTGCGAAAGGTTATTGTTTACAAAGCAGGACTCCGTGCTATCCAATGGCAAACTGAGGAGTTAATCTGCAGTGAACTGTTGCTTTTAGCTGCAAATTGCGGCAGTCATCGGGCAATATTTGATGATTCTGACTCGGGGCAGCTACTGAAGTTATTTTGCCGCTGATTATAGTACTGCCCCGTACGTGTTGCCTGGCATGGTGGCAGGGCGCGGCGTGTTTGGATTTTGGGAGGTGACCCGTAAAGGAAAGGTGTGGACCTTATCTGATGATTGTGTGGATGAAAGGGCGCTCATTTACGGTCTGGACTGAGTTAGGGGGCAGGTCTCGGCGTATCGCCTTACAGACTTCAGTCTCTTTAACACTTATTGATTTAAATTGTGTGTTTTTTGTGAATGGGGAAAGTAGGTCTTTGGGACAGAATATGCCCCTAGCTTGACGTGGGTTCGCCTGTGCGTCTGGCAGGCTAGGAGTGTGGAGAGATAGAGCAAACAGGTGTCTGTTTTCCCCCTCAGCGGAGAATGATTTGGCTGGTTTTGGCCCTTGGCACCCTAACCGCTCTCCGTTTTCAGAGTAGAATGGAGCGGCCAGGCCAGTTTACCACCCAGGAGTACAGTGCCGGCCTGAATACCTGCAGTTGGGTTTAAAAATAAAGCTTTGCATCGACGTCACAGGAGGTACATATTGTTCCCGTCCAAACCTACCCTGGGACAGAGGAATGGGAGGCGGGGGTTAGATTAGCCCCTCCGAAGCTACAGTCTGGATAGCGCTCCCTGTCACTTTCTTCAGTTTCAGAGGGACCGGGAGTCCACACGGTGGCCCAGAGATGCCTTTGTCCAAGCGGAGTCCAGCCGTGCTTGGGGGTCACCTGACAGTCTCATGTTGTTGTGTGAATTTAGTTCACATCTATTCTTAGCCGGTGCTGTTGAAAGGGTGAATAGAGAACAGCGGCGAGCTGGGGGAGGGGGGGGAGAGAGAGGGAGAGAGAGAGAGAGAGAGAGAGAGAGAGAGAGAGATGCCCAGGTACCAGTGATATTTAAAGTCTCTGCTCGTATGTTTGACTTTGTAGCTATTTTAAAAAAATGCTAATCTCTTGCTTTCTGTATTTAATTGGAAAACTGGTCTGTTCTCATAAAGGAACTTTCAGTTTTTAGGGTCTATAAAATAAGCAGGGTTAACCGTTGCGTATTGATGTACAGGATGTACTGCTGGTGTATAGATCTTTGTTTCTGTAGTTTCATTGAAGCTGTGTTTAGAAATCAGTGATTTAAATGTAAGTTTACAGAACATTCGTGTACCTAGAGGAGCAGAGATGTTCCACGCAAAGTTTTTGTGTTCATGCAGGTCATGGGGAAGATCTCTGCCGAACTTAGCGTTATCGTTCAGAATGTGCTGTTTTAAACCGCGGTTCTGTAGCGGAGACACTTGTGGTGGGACCAGCGTGGTGTCCCCCCCCCGTGCCAGCTTTTACATTTGTCGGTGAATGATTAGTTTGGCACTATTTAAAAAAATAAAAAAATAATGTTTTAAAAAGTTTTTTTTGTTCCATGGGATCCTTGGAGCTAAAATTGTTTTGTTTGTTTTGCCTATATTTGTGCCAGGGTGTCCTAACTTGGACAATATCGTGTACATTAAAGTTTTCAAAGTGAGTCACGTGGATATACGCAAGGTATCTCAAAAGGTAGGTATATGTTTTCTAGCCTTTTCAGTCCAACCCACTCCACTGCCATCCGGTAATATATTAGCAAAACCCGCCACTAGTATACCCTAGTCCTGAAGAGAGAAACTATTTAATACAATCAGCGGAAGCAACTCATTATTCATTATTGCGGGTGGAAATTTGTTTTAAAATGAAACAATACTTTCATTGGTTGTAGCGATTGGTAAGAGCCCACATGGCTGTACCCTGGGGTGTGAGCCCGCCTTTGGTGAATGGTTGGTTATACGGGGCGTGAGCCCGCCTTTGGTGAATGGTTGGTTACATGGGGCGTGAGCCCGCCTTTGGTGAATGGTTGGTTATACGGGGCGTGAGCCCGCCTTTGGTGAATGGTTGGTTA
>JAOVYW010042056.1:0-26157 GCA_025775045.1 Hiodon tergisus | reverse complement strand
TATATATATATATATATATATACATATATATAGATATATAGATGTATTGAGCATAACTGATGTATCTGATTGTTTCTATTAAGTGATCTGCCGCAGACCTGCCTCGACTGCAGTGGAGGTGATGGTGGCAGCGGTGGGTTTTAAAGACCGAGTGGCCTGTATGTCCGAAAGTAATTTCTGCCCTTCTGACACTCCTGCCTGGTGCGTGGCCCGCGCCTCCTCGCTTAAAAGCGATCAATACTTTCCAGAAGCTTATCGCTGAAGGGAAATAAGTGTTTGTCCAATCCCACGAGCTACATAAAGGGAGGGGGATACGCTGCACCTGGGTCACAAGCTCCCTCTCCATAGACCTGCTTGAACTTTCAGAAACAGTGGACTAGTGCCCCGTGCTCTGCGTTTGCGCCTCTGACGAATCCCTGGGGCGTGTGGGGGGCCAAGAGCTCCGCTGGGCTTCTGCACTGAAGACGAGCGGGCGAGAGGAATTCCTTCACTGGGTGAGTTACTGCTTTCTCGTGGCTGCGTTGGCCGTGGATCCAGGTTCTTTACTGGGAATCCTGGATCTCCTCACCAACTGCACTTTATTCAGCCACTTATTTATCACTTACAGCACTTCACGGCGAATTGCAACCGAAGTGATACCTTAAATAAAACTACTGGAATGGTTAATGACTAAATACAAATACTAATCTAAAATAATTATTATACTTATATACTCTGTATCATGAATATATTGAAATTGTAGTTACCGTACTGTAACATTATAATAACAATATACTTCACGTGTTAGCTAAATACACTTCTGTATTTTAAACTTGTATATTTACAGTCTAGCACTCCATTTTCTAATGTTGTCGTTTATATGGGGAGGGGGGGGGAACTCACTGAGGAAAGGGAAACCCTGAGCCTGTCTAAAACTACCACTGACTTAATCTAGTGTTCAAACGGAATGAATTCAAGCGTAATTCAAAGTTCTTGAGCTGGGATTCAGGAGACGTCGGTTTCTTCCCCAGAACGCTCTCCTCGCCCCTACTAAACAGTGCTCTCCCAGTCTGATCCTCCAGAGATGTGGAGTGTGACAATGGTGTTTGTATCCACTGTTATCAAACGCCATTATCACACTAAATAGCTATGGTGAGAAGATCCCTTCTGCTACAGAACCTTCAGAACTGAGACTACAATGAGAGCAGTGTTGATGTCCTTTTTATTTCTTTATTTTTTCCCATCTGTCGGTCGTACATACATACGTACCTACGAGAGTTAATTTAAACATGGAGGAACGTTATGCCTACGTTTGGGCAACCATGTGCATTCTCTGTATACATGCGTAAATACATCAATGCATATTTCTCTGTAAAATTCTTCAGTCATATGGGGTATTAAAAAATGAATGCACCTTTATTAAAAATAATACTGTATGCTGATCAAATTCAATACAAATACAAATTTGAAGGTTTCCCTCTGTTTTCTCAGTCTCATACATAGCATAGGATAAATGTAGTATAAAGATATTACAGGACTAAAAGTAATTGTGTCAACTGAATAACATAGGACAGACACAGAGTTTTAAAAAATGTATTATTGCTTAGGTATTTTATGCTCATGATAATTGGCGCAGTGATATTTTCAGTTATTCTAAAATCCAAAGGACCAGAAAAGCCAATAATAAACAGCAGATTACAGAATGCCCAAGCATTACATAACCATTGATTCAGCCCGACCAGTGTCCACCATTCATTTGGGTTGTGTGGCAATCAACAGCAAGGACTTCTACATAACATATAAATTATGCATTCTGAATACCGAGGTCTGGCAAATAAAACGTATGGATAATTAAAAGGGTATAAATAGTTTAGTGAAGTGTTTCGAAACACCTCCAGAGATGCTTAGGATTATTCTAGGCCTGACAGTTATGGCAGGGCGAATGAACAGCTGCCTCGGTACATCAGCTGAATTGAATGCCAGCACGAACCCTGACCACGTGGTCAAAGCATTTACAAAACTGTTGGTACAATTTCAGAAACCTTTACAATCAACGATCAAACCCTTTAAGCTCTAAACAACCTTCTGTGGAGAAAAAGCATTGCGAGGATATTTTGTATTATTCTATTTTTTTAACTCTGCAGATTGTTAATGCTTAATTATGACCGTCCTTTTGAAACAATCTATGTACATGGAAGATATAAAAGGAAAATATTAATCTTTAAAAAAAAAAAAGTTGCTAATTTTATGTAAATATATCTGCTATTTGATATTATCTAATTAAATACAACTAAATACTATTTTAAAATTAAATTTCACATTTATTATATAACTTTTTTATATTAAACTACCGACTGCTTCAATATGAAATTACAAAGCCAACACACTAACTTCTGTGCTTCATACTGAGTATGAAATTATAAAACCAACTACTTGTGTGTTTCGACATAACTGAGTATGTAAATGTTTAGCCAACATAACTTTCTGTGCTTCAACATGACAATTTAAGACAATATCTCTACGTAAATATAAGACTCGGTTTTACTCCATTTACTATCTAATGTTACTTAAACTCGGGATAAGATGCCCTCTAATTTGTGATCTTATACTACTTTTCCAAGCTGAAACAAAACAGGATTATTCTGAAGCAGTACTTCTGTAAAATGAAAGCCTCTTCTTATGCCTGGCAGGCCCTTGAACCTCAGGATTTCCCCTTCACGGTGGGGGTAAATGTTCCTCTCTTTGGCATGAGCGGGGCCTTTGGCATGAGCGGGGCCTTTGGCATGAGCGGGGCCTTTGGCTTGGGGGCAGACATTGTCCTCTTGGGCTTTGGCTGAAGGGATTTGAGTCCCAGGAGCTCACAGAACTTGTTGCACTGGTGGAGGGCCTTGAACTGCTCAATGAAGGTGGTTGCACAGTTGCCTCTGAACCCCTTGTATCTGAAAACCAAGCATCGAAGAGGCTGAGCAGATGTAATGGACAGAGCAGGAACTTAGAACAGATGTCACTTGGAACAGATGCGACTTACAACAGATGCGACTTACAACAGATGCGACTTACAACAGATGCGACTCAGAACAGATGCAACTCAGAACAGATGCGACTTAGAACAGATGCGACTCAGAACAGATGCGACTTAGAACAGATGCGACTCAGAACAGATGCGACTCAGAACAGATGCGACTCAGAACAGATGCGACTCAGAACAGATGCAACTTAGAACAGATGCAACTCAGAACAGATGCAACTTAGAACAGATGCAACTTAGAACTGAAACAGGACTTCCGAGCGTTTGCCATGTCTTCAATATGAGCTCACCCCTTCTTGCATGTTGCTATACCCACATCAGTCAGCTTCATCCCAACTCCTGAAAGAAGACAGTGAATGCAACATAAGAAACGGGTAAAGGGTCTCATTTTGTGAAATCACACCTATGATTCTCCATGAGCTGTGTTCAAATGTTTGTCTCCATTAGCCTGGCATTCGGGGTCTAACTCGGACAATCGTAAAAATGAATGCTACTAAAACTACAGCGCTTTTGTCCGTCGCTCTGGATAAGAGCGTCTACTAAATTCAGTAAATGTAAATGTACTGCATACAATTCAAAACAGGGATTTACAGTGATTCTATTGCTTGCAAACAGAGGAGAAAAAAACTTGGCAGAAATTGTAATATGTTTAATTTTTTTTAAATCATCAATTATAGTAGTGTTTTTCTCCCAATCGACAATTGTGCTGAGGCATTTTTTTGCTTGAAACCCTGACACCAGAAAGTAGCACTGGACTGTTCCTTTGGACCACACAGGAAGCAGAGAGGAGATGTTGGTTAGCAACGAGCCAAGAGAAGCCTGTTTGTGCACGTTAATCTCTGATGTTGTACTCCCCTGGTCGCAATCAGAAAACGACAGGATCTGGATTCAAACGTAATTAAAGAGTAATCCAGATTGTAGGGCTCAGTCTACTCTCAGGGCAGCACCTTTAACAAATCAGCCTACATAAATGGCTAAATGATTAACTTCTCGCCTGCTAGGCAACTAGTTGCTGATCTAGGTCGAATCCATCTGCACTGGCATTCATTTCTTATTCAGTACAATGCAACACACACCAGGTATTTTAGCTAAGAACTGATGAAGTAGTTTTACTACAGTGCCTGGCATTTTATTCCACGATTTTGCTGCTGATAAATGCTGCTTCCTTTATATTCAATTGCTATTTATTGCTTTTTAACTTAAAATAACTTTAGCACTGCTCCAAAAGCTGGGACCCTGGATTTCCCTGTTGTGATTTGAAAAGAACTCATGCCAGCATTTTACAAATAGTTTGACTAATTGAGTGTGTATGAGGGTATATTCTACCATTTTCAAATCATAATTTGCTTGGAATTATGGTGGGAAAGTAGCTCAGTTAGCGGAAGCATCAACAATCATAAAATTCAGTCGGTTTACAGGTGTAAAATGGGGGGGGGAAATAGGAACAGGTCTCCTTTGAATTGTGGGAAGGCTAACACGCTGAAGAGCTGAACTGGAGCTTAAATAATAATAGTTATAATAATAACAATGTTTGCCTTCATTTTAATAGCAAATTAAAATGTACATTTTCTAAAGTTTTGATTTATTGTGTCTGTACTGGTTTTATTGTTGTTTCTACTGGTGAATTAATCTTTTAATATAAACAAATGTACTGCATGCTCACACGTGCGGTTTCGGCTCTGACAGCCAGGGGGACTGGGGCATACACGGTACCTTGCATATCCGTGACCAGGAGATTTCCCTCCGTCTTGTGGTAGACCCAGTGCTGGAAAGCGCAGCACTTCTGGCCCGCCTCCGAGTCCCGTCTCGTCAGATTGATCTCCTTCCCGTCCTTCACAGAGTACTTCACAAAGTCTCCCATTAGCTCCTCCTCCAGGGTGGCGTAGGGGATGTCATTGGTGGGCCGATGGACCAGGTAAATGGGAATGATCCTGAAGGACGGACGCAGAGAGGCATATTCGCGCGTTGCCTCTGACTAGTCACTCTGGTGGTAACGTCCAAGTGGCCAAGATGTTGTGACACATCATACTCACTCTGGAACTTCTCCATAAGCCTCTGCAGACTTGGCGACGGCTGTGTAAGCCTTGATGTACTCCCTGGCTGTGTTCTGCACATAGCACTCCTTAAGAAGAACATACATTGAAGATGTATTCAAACAATATAGAAGATCCTGATCAGGGATTCGCACCAATAACCTTTTGGTTAAAAGTTCTGCACCCCCAAATGCTACACTATGCCGCTGATTTTACTAGGAACCCAGCCGGTCTGTCATTATTGAAAATACTCACCTCCACAGCCAGGTTGTAGTTCTTGCGGACAAGCTCCTCATTGTTGTTAGTCCCATAGCTGATGGCATTATGGACTTTGAGCACGCAGGGGCGCCCTGGGTTGAAAAGAGGCAGCAGCCCGGTCTGGAGTTTGGTTCGAAAAGCCCGCCGATGCATGCCCTCGCCAAAGTGGACCTTCTCAGTCACAATACTGGCTGCCTGATTCTCCCCAAAGAACTGCTCCCTGAGGAAGTCCTCTCTGAATAGCAAGGGGGCACAGTTCACCTCTTCCCCGATACCCTCGCTCACCCACGCTGAGGCACAGGGAGACAAGAGCAATCACTCAGAATCACAACTGCGCTCCACCATACCATGGTAAATTTTGGACACTGAAAGATTTACCACTAACAATAACAACCAACAAATAAAAGTACATTTGCATTGTTATAGTTTGGGTTTCATTACAAGTTGTTCTGGACTGATCTGTTTGTCACATGAGATTAAACCCAGGATATTGCTGAGATGCATGCTATCCAACATTTTGATTGCAGGTCACACCGCACATCATCATACTGAGAATGTGTTTGGCATCTCTAACTCCAGTGGTATGCCCTATACCTCACCTTCAAGGTTTTGACCAGGAACAAGCTCATTCAACACTGTGAGTGAAAAGACACAATCATTTTAGAACACACAGTGGATCAGATACAATGTAATGGTCTCATTATTGTTTCATATATCAGCAGATTTAGGGACATATGAATGCGCGAGTAACTGAAAATACATTCGTAACAGTCAAGCAAAACTAGCGCTGAAATAAGTACATACAGTATGAAGAATACAAAATAGAAAGGCATTTCGTTACTGTCACCTCGATTTAGTTAAACCGAAGTACATTGTTACCTTTTAATTGCATCGACTTATTTTCACCAAAATTAAAAATGTAGAAAAGTAAAAAATGTACTCAATTGGTGCTAATTTAACATGGAAGGTATAGTGGCTTGAAGCTGACCGTTTGATGAACGCGTTAGCCACCATATTAAGACTGATACCTCAAGGTGTTTGTGGCCATGTAGTAACACTTCCAACTACAGTGGGAATTCACCCTACATAGCCAGCATGGTAGATTGTTATCAACCACATGGTTTAGGCTGTGGACGCCTCCATAAAATTTGTGTTATAAGTGAGCATAAATTGGCATGAAGCTGCACGTGTAAATTTTACATTTGGCGCCCCATATATAATGTCTTACCGTCTGAGGTCAGGTGGAACTCTGAGGTGACATTCCCATCACAGCTGGTAAGACAACACTGATACCTTCCCAGGTCTTTGTTAGAAGCCTTGACAATGGCAAAGGAAAATTTACCTCCATCACCTGTACTGTAAAGAGTCAATAATTATTACAGGGGTTGTTCTGAAGTGTACACTCAAGTACTCTTCAGATTTAATACTCTTCTGATTTAATACTGTGATTTTATCTTTATCTCAGAAAATAAGATCACATAAATACATTTCTAGTACATAATGATATCAATTTGGAATCACAGAAATACATACAAAATTCCACTATGTTCCCACTCTGAATCACCTCGGTGCTGCTGCATAGACTGGTCCAAGACAGTGACATAGGATTAGCAAGGGACTCAAGCATCAGTGGCAAGAGTCTTTCATCCTACACAGTGGATGAAGACGACAGGTTCCCATGGTGACTAAGCGTGTTTTACCTTTTATTTTCCTCTGCCAGTACCTCCCCTTCTTTTGTCCAGATCACAGAGGAGTCTACAGAGACGCCACTAAACTGACACTGAAGGCTGATGTTCCCAGGGTCATCACAAACTACAGCTTGGATGTTCTGCAGAATTTTGGGTGCTAAGTTAAAACAAAGCGCACACAGTTAGCAAGCTGCTTCTTTTATTTCTGAGGAAACGACACATAAGCTGTAAGCTGTGCCCTAAAAACAAGAAAATAACGCCATTCAAGCTTACTTGTATTAAATTTAAATAGGAAAAAAAGGAAAATGAAAGTAGCGAACCTACAGATCAGATTAGAGAGAATTCAGTTACCCAATACCTTGTTTCTTTGTTTGTGGCTTCTGTTTGACCACTTCACTGTAAGGTCTCTTAGGGCTGGTCTGTTTTGCACCTGTCGCAAGGGTTTCCAGCTTTTTGTGTACAGTTTCCGTGGCAGATTTTTCAGCTATTTCCTCAGACAGTGACCTGTTCTTGGCAGGATCTTTGTTTGACTGATTCATGAGGAAAGTGGCAGCAGTTTCTTTTGTGGCTGCGACGCCTGGGGTGCTGTTTACTTTGGCTGCACATTGGACGTTGTTAACATGAGATTTCTTTTGCCTGTTCTCCAAACGTGCACAGGCATTTTTGATGACCAGAGCAGATCCTTTTTCATTGTTTGCCTCAAAAGTGGCAATCTTTCCCTTCAAAGACTTCAGCTTGTCCTCGCTCTCCACGCAAGGCTCTGCCACAACCCTCAATGGTTTATTCTGTGATTTTTTCTTCTTCTTCCTACCTCGCGGTTTGGTGGTGATTTTTTCCGTTATTTCGATTGTCTCTATTACAGTTACAAATTCATCCTCGCCTGCTCCGTTTCCTGTTGACAACGCGTGTGTTGTTAGAGATGCAGGAAGCGCTTCTGCCTCCATTTTGGATATATGTAAAGCTCCTGGATTGGTGTCCCCCTGAGGGCGTGCTGCTTTGTCTGTGTTTTTATCCTGCACTCCAGTTCTTTTGGGAGGCCTGGAGGAGATTTTATTCTGGTCTGATTCGCATATTTTTGGCGTCTTCTCAGTTCTGATGTGGGTTAATGAGGATGTGGCATCCAGATTTTTTCTGGACTCTCCACCAGCTGCCATGTTATACATTGAAGTATCCTTCATGTCTGGTGAGAGGCACGATGTCCGCGTTTTCTCACAAGCTGTTAAGTTGTCATCGATAAAAACGGTTGGATTGGAAAGGTCTATACAGAGATTGCTGGGTGTGTTGGTGACTTTGTTTTTCTCACCATAAAGACGAAAAGAAGAAGATGGTGGCTTTAAAGGGCTTTCGCTACACGTTGCAATGCCTTTGCCTTGATTTACTGATGGTTCTTCTTGACGTTCCAAAGGGAATTCCTCACTTTCGTTCAAAGATAGCTTATCATCTGTGCTTTCATATTCAAGACCGGAGAGTGCTGTAATTTTTTTTTGAGCGCTACCTCGATCCCTCTGCTTGCTCAGAAGACTGTTGGTGCACTGTCGGTCCCCTTGGAAAGTGTTGTCCGCACCAAGAAAAAAACTTCCCTCATACAGTGGAACTATCGGCACAATAAAATCTGGGCTCCCAAGCTTCTCGTGGAGATCCTCAGTCTTGTGGTATTCCTCCGGTGTCTCCTCTGCTGTCTGACTTGGTCTTGAATGAGAAATGGCACACGTGGCCCCTGGCGCAGTATTTCTGTTTAATGGAATATCAGGGCTCTGCCTTTTAGCGGCGTCTTGAAGTTCTTCACAACACACAAGATCCGCGGTTGAAGGCTTGGTGGGGTAACTTGAGAGTTCCACTGACCCACAAGCCCATTCCACTCCTTCCTGAATAGCCAAGTCAAGCTGATTGAGGGTGTCTTCTGTCACCCTCCAAAGCGCATTGGTCGTTGACTGAAACAAAGGAAGGTCCAGGTTTATTTTAACTGGTTTTCAATTTTCGATTTGGTCGGTCTTCGTACAAAAAAAATTTCAGGTTAGAGAATTTTGTAGAGAAAGATAGCACAATTAATATAAGTCCAAAATACTTTGAGTCACAAATGGAATGGTAAAGCAGTCTTACCGCCCATCAGCTTTTCCCTTTTCATGTATATACCCACCTATGATAGTACTAGCGATATATACGTAAACCATAATGTGCTTGTGCTGGGTTCCACTGTTGACTTAGAAAGAGCGGGCCGCTGTTATAGGTCAATGGAGCAACTACGCAGCTCAGGCCGGAAATGAGTGGCAGCTGAGCTGAGCCAATCATATGCAACTGGCTGGCCTTTCATCCAGTGAGCTTCATGAGACTGGCTTAAAGACACTGAGACTGGGTTTTAGTTTTGCGTATCTTATTACAGTCTTCAGCTGTGGTCAACCTCCCTCCTTGGGATTTTTGCTATTATCAACCAGCGCAATCTATAATTAGTTGGCGTATGTGTGTATATATCTGTGGCCTTTTAAAACCTCACTTTTCCCTGCAACAGTAGCTGTCCCTGTCTGTCTGCCTGGCTCAGTGGGGTAATCGAATAAGCAGAAAACCCCATCCCCTAGGCTAAACATGAAAAACTTCAAAACACAGGCAGCTGCAGTAAAAACTGCTTCATATTAGCATAATAAAACACAGAGGCATTCCTATTATGGAAATTGTTATAAAAATCACATCTTACATTTAGATGTGATAATAGTGTATTACAAATCATTCAATGCACACCATTTTGCAAAATATTAATAGGCAAACCCTATTTTGTTAGACCTTAAAGTGCCGTATTTTTTTGCTTCAGACTTTACACCAATGTTTTTATGTGGGTATGGGAAGTATATAGCTCTGCTATTTAAGAGACATGAGACCTTACCTTCTGTTTTTCCTGTTCGCCTAAAATATTGTAACATTTCATGACCTCTCCCTCAGTTGCCCACAGACGGATGGTCGCCTCAGAGTGAACTTCCATGGCTGTCTCCCCTACAAACAGATTTCCTCTGACAGAAGCAACTTTCCCTGCATTGTCTGCTGGGCCAATGCAGTCGGAGAACAGTGCAACATCAGTCCCGTCCAGCTGGAGCGGCTTCCTAGAGGCTACGGAATCTGGGAGGTTCAGGTTTCTCACGTTCTCCGAGGTGTTTGGACAGGAATCAATGGAAGCCACCTCCCTGGAGCCCTTTTCTACTTGCGCAGAGCGCTTTTCACTGAAACCACCCACTAGTATTTCCACACTCTTCTGAACCTTCTCCACCCTTTTCATAGCTGTCAGCTCAGAGTGGTCGGTTCTGTCAGGAGGCTGTTCTGTGTACCATGCTGTGATCCCAGGGCTTTGTTTTGGCCATGGCTGTTGTTGTTAGAGTGACAAAGGCAGGAAGACCGTCCCAACAATTCACGCCAATGTGAAGGATGGAATTTGACCAGCTGTCCTTGGATGGGCATCGTTCAACAGGTGGCCTCTGAGACTCATTGGCCTGGGCATTGCAGCCTTTTGGAGGTAACCTGACACCTTTGTGTTTCCTTTACAGTCATTGCTGATGTCCAGACTTTTTTTTTTCCGAAACACTCATCCCTCCTTATTGAGGCAGGACCTGCATCTAACCCATTAGAAAAGCTACAACTGTGGTCTTTGCATATACACATTTATTTACGTTGTGTGACAGTGTCAGAGGTAGAATTATACCAAGTCTTTTGCACGAGGAGGCAATCAGACCTAACACAGGTAACACACATCGGACAAGCTGATCCAAGTGAATGTTGTCTTGAAAATATGGTTGCACTGCACATGAAAGAACCAATGCTCAACTGCACTCCAACATAACACTCAGGAAAGGGCATATACATAACATTACATTAAACAATGAATTCTGATAGACACAAAATGTATTACTGTTGCAAACAGTGCACAAACATTTTAAAATGTTCACTGGAAAGCTTCAATTGGTGATTGTTTTGATCACCATTGCTAGCTACAGAATACAGAGGGTAACTTCTGCTTCAGAACCTTACATCCAATAATCGCTGCTATTGGTCAGACTGGGGTATTAATGGGTGCGGTTCTGAGCCAGGTTAGGTTGTGTGGGAAAACAGTATGCTCTTTTGGCACAGCATCTCTGTGCTTGGCTGTAGCCACTGAATTGGTTTAAACCATTATTACAGGATTACACGGGGGTACTTGTGTTTGCAATGAAAAATGTACTTCTAAGAATGGTATGTCAATATATTTAAATAAGATATTAAAGTGGTTAGTATGTGCAGACCCCCACATACTTTGCCTTTTGCTGATTCTGATGGGGTGGCTTCCACCCCATTACCCCCAACCCGTTTGATGATCACCAAAGATCCTAGATCAATGGGTGTACGGGTGTATCAAAGTCCATCATTTGAACAGACCGTTGTATGACTATCACCCTTTTCATTTATCAGACTCACTTCTGTCGTAAGTAAATAAGCAATGACGATCTTCGTCCAGACTGAAATTTGTGAAATGACTCTGGCCTGACTATAAAAAATTCCTTCCGTGGTGTATCTGCCAAAGTTATCAAGTTGCAATGTGACATTCTGTGGCCTACTGACTAACAAGCGCACAGGTTGGTAAGTCCTTCCCCCTTTGTGTCAAGCGTTGCTTTACATTTAGAGACAGTAATCGGGGCGGCATGGGAAGAGTATGTGCTAACAAACATAAGATAAATAACACAATAACAAAGTCAAGCGGGGGAAGTATGGTCTATTACATTAGATTGAAATCCTCAGGATTAATCGTGAGCTGATGGGACAATGACTCCTACGGTTGCTGGGTGGGGAAAAAAAGCTACTGCAAAAATCTAGAGTGCTTCTGTTCTGACCGCAGAGTAGCCTAATGCAGAACTAAACTTGGTGTCAAACAATGTCACCCAACATCAGGAATAAAAGCCCTCTATCTCCATGGCTACCATGTCCACTTACCAAGGGCACAAATCCGCCTGTGGCTGTTACACAAGATAACAAAAAGTACATTTAAAGTGTCCGATAATTACTACTACAGCAGTTGGTGCAGTGGTTAAGAGTTAATTGTGTGAAATGGAATGGCTCTGTCTGATCCCAGGAAGGGCATTGTTGTTTTGTTTTTGATCAACATATTAGCTAACATATTAGATACCTGATTGGTATCCTTGATTAATGTATTAATAATAAAAAAGTAAAGTTAGTAAAGTCATTCAGGATTAAAGCATAATTTCAGAAAACTATAGTTGCTAATAGTTACTAGTGAATTATGAGATATTAATCATTCAAAGATACCACTCAAAATGTACCAAATTTAAAACTTCACAAACTATTATTTATTTTAAAATAATTATTTTAAATTAGCTGGTTTTAAATAAAAAATACATTAAGACTGAAGACAATGAAATTTAAAAGCATAGTAAATGAATGACAACTTTGAATTTAAAAAATAACTCATAGAATATAAATTGTGTTAACAATCCCATTAAACTTAATCAAATGAAATCCCTTCATCCAGCTCAAAACTAGATACCATTGTAAAGAACACATCCGGCTGCGAGATTACAACACCCTTAATTATGTCTGAGGAATGACGACACAAACAAGTATCACTCTAATAGGTCATCTTGCTCTTGCTTTTTAAGCAGCATACAATAATTGTAACAGGCTATAGTCCTGGGCTTCCTCTAAATTCCTTTTACAAGCTTGTTTCACACACAGTATCAAGGACAATCAACACTGACTGACGATAACATAGCCAGGGAGGCAAATGCTACACATAAAGCTAAGAGACTAATTCTATTTTTAAGTTTTGTTCCCCCATGTACAAACTCAGTTACCTGATAGCATGAACATGTGCTGTTCCTAAACACCTAATGTCACAGAGCTATATTTAACACCATCCACAGCGCAGGATTACAAATATCCAGAATGCAACAGGGATTTTAACGGATATACTACATCTAAAGTAGAATTGTCAATTCATGTGTTCATTGAAACAAATTACATTGATATTATTTTTCAGTTTTTTTTTTTTTTAATTGAACCCGCAACGGACAGAGGTAATTGTCACTGAGTGGATAACGGACAAGTGGAAAATATATTTTTGTCTGAAGGAAAATCCACCCTGTTGTGCTGGGGTGGATTTAAGAAGAATGGATCAACTCCTGACTGTTCCAATCTGAGTGTAGTGTCCAGATGTGCTCCGACCAGAGGTTTTTCACCTCCCAGTCCACCCCACACCCAAAACAAAAACAACACTCCTCTTCGGACAGCCCTTTCTCTTTCCCCCAAATACCATACAACCTCTTTACGATTGTCGCACCTTCAATCGACACTACTTCCACAGAACAAGATTGGACCACCAACTTTTTATGCCGCTCTTAACCCGTTAACTCCATAAATTTCCTACCTCGGGTGATAGTTGAGAAAACAAACTGACCCTTCACGCTAAAACCCATTAACTTGAAAAGCCTCTCCTTTTAGGGGGCCAAGTTTCACGTTAAACATGATAGGATTGTAAATGTGCGTCTCCCCACCAAAGGAACAGATAAAGTGTCACTTCTGTTAGCTAATATCCTCCGCCAGAACCACGCTTGCCAAAGGCATCTAAAGTGATGGACCTGACCTTAACCTTCACAAATGGCCTCATTCTAATTATTAAGGATGAATTAAGGAATAAAGGAATTTTCCCTGAGCAGTAAATATCTTTATACAGCTTTTGTAATGTTAAGTTCAATTTGGTTTTATAGTTGTAACAAATTCTGTGACCAGTAGATGGTGTGGCATTCATCCGTGTTCTAGTAGTGAGTCTCCAAAGGTCCCTTTGATGGACCTGTTAAGTCATTACTGATAGTTATTTGGATTCCTATAGTTTCACTGAAATTACTTTGGCCACATTACAGCAAGAAAACAATTTTTGTTGTTGTTGTTGTTATTGCTACTCAGATAATGTTGCTGTTTGACGCAGTTCTTTATAAATAGAGTGAGCTTATCTCTCAGCCAGTAGTTATGGTAGTTAAGGATATACTGTGTATGTGCCCTTTGAGGTCACTGAGTCACAGACATACAGAACCTGAAGGCCTGCTGATGATGGCATTGGACTAGAAATGGAATTGTGTGCGAAGACACGCTGAGACCAGTGTCAGCTTCTTGTTCCAGATTATAAATACAGCTTGTGACTATTTCAAAGAACCAGGACGATGGAGATTTTAACAATTTTGTACAGCTGGATATTGAACTGTATCGGGTGAAAGACAAATATTTTTGAAGAAACTGCATGTACAGAGAAGATATTGTTGTTGTTTTTAAACCAATGCTAACGGTAAAAATATGAATCATATTCCACTTGTATATTTGTTCAGGATCAAAACATATTCACGCCATTCAGATTTTAAAGGCTACTAATGGTTGAGCATATATGTCATAGATGCCTGATATTTGGCCTTGACATCTAGGGTTTAATTTAAGAAGTTAGTCAATAGGTGATGGTGGTGGTTAGTCATCTGGGTGACCCTAAAGTGTTCTATGGACAAATGAGTCAAAACTGTCTGGTGAAATCTAAACTCTGCCTTCCACAGAAAGAACCGGAAATCAAGCGTGTTGATGGTAGGGTGACATCTTTTCCATCACTGAAGGGGGCATGAATTCTGCTCTGGCTCAGAGAATTCTACAGACGAATTTCAGGATCAGATTTCAGTTTTGGGACAGAATCTGTCCATGAGCTTAAGTTGGAGTCCAGCTGGGTCAAGCAGCAAGACAATGATTCAAAACACACAAGCAAGTTTACATGAGAATTATTGAACAAAAACGTGAAGTTTTGGAATGGCCTTGTCAAAGTCCAGACCTTGGCAGGACCTGGGTCATGCTTGAAAACCCACAAATCACTGTGTTGAAACAGTTCTACATGGAGTAAAGGGTCAAAATGCCTCCATGATGTTGTCAATCAATTTGATCCTAGTTACTGTTGCTAAAGATGGTGTTAAGCAGCTATTGAATCTAAGGGGGCGATAACGTTTTTACAATAGAGCATTTGGCATTAGTTTTATTTTCAATAAATTAAAAAAGCATCATTTAAGGTACATTTTATCTAATATTAGGTTTGGGTTGTAGATCTTATACCATTCTGTCTGAAATGCACTGAAAATCAGACAGGGGGAAATACTTTTCCACAGTCCTGTAGCTACTTCCTGCGGTTGGATAAGAGGCGGCGTGTTGAGCTTTGACACCTGCAGTGTGCCCAAGCGGCTCTTCTGCCGTTGATCGGCTGTTGTGACAGGTCAAGTGCCACAGACAGTCATCTTTCACGTACCGGTGAGCAGTATCTATCCGCCCAACGTGGGCCACTGATGTTTCCCGGTCTTCTCTCCATGACCGTGAAATTCCCTCAGGTGGATACTCTGCTCCTCCTACACTGTGTTTCCCATCCGTTGTCCATTTCCGCGTTTACACATTTTGGACGTGGGGCTCCGGATTCGAGTTGACAGCGCTCTGGGCATTCCGGGTTCTAGTTGACAGCGCTCTGGGAATCCCATTAAGTACAGTGCCGTCAAGACATAGGGATTTTTTAAACCCAAGGTCAGACACTGTTTCCGGAAGGTTGAATTAAAACTTCCAAAATCCACATCTATTTCCCAATGCACCTTATTTAAGTCTCTGCAGAATATTGGCCCATTGAGTAGCACTTATACATGTCTGTGAAGTAACTGACCGACCCAACACTTTACGTTTGATAATCAGGTTACAAACGCATTATAAACGAGACATAAGAGTGTTTTTAATTAGAAGCTTTATATACATTTGGATGGATTCACAATCCAACTCCAGGAAAGGAAGGAAAACAAAAGTTGCTCTCCAGAATTCATCTCTGGTGACCCTTCAGGGATAGATAAGGCCTTTCAATCAGCACTGTCAAAACGTACCCCCAAATCAGCGTCAGAACTGAATGACCCATGAAGAGGTAAAACTGCAGAGGAAAGAGAGGAGATTTAGAAAACAAGAGTGTCAGGGTGGGAGGAAAAATATGACTAAGTGTACACTTCAATAAAGTTTTCATTTCCATTTCCGGGCCTATGACGTTTCTATAAACGTTCTCCAAAGCTTACAAAACTCAGAGTACTCACAAAATTCATGTCTGTGTAATGCATTGGTGTCTCCTGTATTCCATTGTACAGAATTATGAGAATAGGGTGAATCAAATAGCAGGCAAAACTGATGTTTGACAGGGGAATCCACATCTGCAGTGATAATATTTTACAGACAAATCCTGTAAAGTTAAAAAAAAGGAGTGATGATTTTTAACAACTGCCAACCAATACACCAGTCCGTCCCAATACCTGTAATATATATTTTCCCACCAAAATTAATTTTCAAAACAACCTAAAAAAACAGCACGTCTAGCTGGAACGGCTCCCTGCCCTCGCCCCTACCTCACCTCCGTACCCCTCCTCACAGGCCAAGATGATCCAGGCCACAGCGAGCGCCCACAGGGTGCGGTGGAGCCCCTGGTAGAGCGCGCGCGACGCTGAGGGTTGGTCTGGGACGCTCCGCAGGGTGTAGGCCAGCCCAACCAGCAGAGCCTTGACTGCCAGCGCAGAGGTCCAACCCACGACGGCTTGCCACTGAGACACAGAGGGAAGGGGAAGGTTAATGCCCATGAAAGCCTTCACACTGGCCCTGGCGCATTAGTGTGGGCCATTACTTTTCCACAAACATTGAGTTCATCACTATTTGAATTGCCTGGAGTAATTCTGGGGGCGTTCCAGTTGTATCCTTGGAATGATAGATAACATTTAACGTGAATCACCTTTAACGTGCACGGTACATTATCCGGTGTTGTCACATGCCGATTATCCACAATAATGACAGCTGATATAAAAGAGTTTTTCCCTCAATAAAAGAATCTGCTAAAATGCTTGATAATTCAGGATACTTCTCCTCAACAAATGTGTAAAACACTGCTACAGGAACCGGATCACATAGAGAAACAGTAATTAAATGACAATGCAAAACATGTGAACCTTTCTGAATTGCACAGCGTTTTATGCCAGTCAAAAAAACATATTTTCTATGGAAAAGTCAAGGCTTCTTAAGCTTAAAGGTGAATGGCTGAACGTGAGCTAGGTTTAGAAAATGTTTTTATCCAACAAAAGTGCATTACCTGATGTTTTAAAAGGCTGTCTTTCTTAGTCTTCATAAATATCCCTGCAAGGATCCCAACTAAATACGGACCATATCTGGTGTAGGGCTTGTTGTAGTAATACTGGAAGTATGCTTCATAGGTCCTGGGAAACACCAGTCAAAGTGACAATAAGCCAAATGTCTCCAGATGGCGCCATAGAGTTCAAACCGTGAACTGACGTCTCATTAGGGGGTGACCAGTGACCAGCAGTCACCCTCTGCAAACGCTTGCACAAAACACATGAAAAGGTTTGTTTCTAGCTTACAGCGTCGTTGGTTGGTGAACTGGAAGATGTAGGAAAGCTGTGAGCAAGGCGCTGGTTAAACCAGAGAGCACGAGAAGAATCACTGCAACAGTAAACAGCGCATGTCTGTTTCTAAAAAGAAAGAGTAAATGACCATAGTTTAATAATAAGTAACATTCAGTCTCACAGTACAGCTCTATCCGTGGACAAGTGTTTTCATTTAAACACTATACGGACGCCATCGGTATACTCACAGTCTATAGATGAAAATCAGCAGTGGGGTTGTGAGATAAAACTGGAAGTCAATGGAGAGATACCACGTCCAGGGGGCACACTTAAAAATAAGACAATCAGCAGGATGGCATTGACCATCTTTTATCTCAAGGTTGTCTTTCCACGTACCGTAGGTGACATAGTGCAAACTAAATGTGAAACACAAAACAGCTTACAATATCAGTGACGGTGAACAGGTTGTTAATGAGCAGCAGATTGGACCACCAGTACTTCTTGCAATTCAAGATCTCATCCTCGGCAATGAACCAGAAGGAGCCTTTTGGGATGACCGAGAAGAACCCAATGGCCAGGCACACAATGAAAAGGTGGAGGGGCTGGACCCTTGCAGAAAAAAAACAGACAGTTTTATTCCTCAATGGTCTGATGAACCCACAAACCGTGATGCAACAGAAATAAATTAAGCCGGTGTACTTAGAAAAGGCATCAGACTATTAAAAGGTATCCTGACTGACACACCTTTGAAATCTCTTGAAGATGAAGCTGGCCACCAATCCCAGGGTAAATCTGTCTTCTGCTTTTTGAATGGAGTTAAGAAATGACTTTGCACTCAGAAGTCCACTGTGACAAGAAAAATAGATTTTCCCCAGAAACGGGTATACTTAGCAGGAGGAGGCTGGTGGAGGAACTTAGCAGTTGCTAAGAGATGAGTTTCTCCAGTAAATACTTCACTCAATGTGCAGGCCATGGTTGCATGGGTAGCCAATAAACTACAAAGAGGAATACATCATACAGTAGCTATCCGTATCACATTCGTATTCGTTTACCCTGTAACTCTTACCCAATGAGCAGAAAGGTGTCCACGGCCAGATAAACAGGCCCACTGAAGGCAAATATGTACAGAGGAGTGTTCTCCACCGTTTCCTTCCATCTCTTATCATTATATGTGAGCATGAAATAAACGGGGGGGGGGGGGGTTGGGAGATAAAGGATACACTTTAATGCCGACAGTATTGCATGCATGTTAAAGGCATTTGACATAGTGGTCACCTGTGTTCACCTAGGTTGTTCCAAGCGCTTAGTTGAACACTGTGGCCCGAGAGGATCCACAGTAGACTCAGAACACGTATTCCATTCAGGGAAGCGTAGCTCTCCCCGGCTCTGGCGGCGCTTAACACTCCGGCAGAGGTGTGCTGCAGCGAGAAGGCCTGCAGATGGCGGTACAAACAACCTGCAAGGGAAGCCCACGCAGGTCCGTTGCAGAAAACTAGACGTTAAAAAACAACAAGCCGAGGGCACACAAAATTACCTCCGCCCGTAACCCACATGCGTACATTGTAGGTGCAGCGTTTATTTATGGGCATGCGTTTAATATACAGGTTAAAGTTAGTGCCAAAAGCCAGATGAATCACAACTCAGCGTGGTTGCAGTTCTCCTACTGGAGCCTGGTACTTGCTGGTGTCTGGGCTTTCTTCCTCGGCATTGCCACGCTCTGTCCTAGCCGTTTCGGAAGCTGCTGCGTCCCTCCTGGCGGTCTGGGGAGAGCCGTTGGAGGGATGGGTCCCGTAGCACGTCACGTTTCTTTTCAGGACTATGTCGACTCCTGGACAGACCTCTGTCCTTTTCCTCCACCGGACAAAGGCGACGTAGACAGTGGCCACAAGAGGAAACCCAATCAATGCACAGCACACACACCTGCAGGAAACGTAGAAAAGAGAAACATCTAACATCAAAATACGCAACTGAACACTTCCCCCGTATATGGAAATGATTCAGAAGCAATGTTCGGCAATTGTGGTAAGCCCCACACTCACAGGCAAATAACAGTAGAAAAGTCTGTAGCAGCACCTCTGGTAAGACACTGTGCCATGTAGATGCCTTGCGTGCTCTGGGACACAAGTGCAGATGGGATCGGGGGGATCAGTGACTTCTTGTCTTTTTGGAATACGTCTTGAACAGAAAAGTACCGTAGTGTTTGAGAAATGTCAAATGTTTCCCAAGAAGTTCAAATCAAGTTGACTGAGGTCCATGCCTGGATCCATAAATCGTACTGTATAACAAAAACCATGTTGAAGAAAGACTGCTCGAACCAAGGTCTCAGTTACAACCTACTAGAAGTACATACCATAAACAGCTAATGTCTCCACTTCTACCTCCTCACATGAGTCAGGAACACATACACCAACAACGTACCAGATTGGTTCCTGTTTCACAACATGAAACACACTTAAACCAATCAGGATCCTAATATCTGAAAGACCCATAATAATAACTATAATAATTTCACTGGATCAAATCAGATGACGTTCAATACCTGTTTTACAAACACTTGGCAGTACTTCCCGCTGAAACCAGGACCACGGACCAGCAAGCACTCCTGAAGTGACCCAGGCCGGTTCACGTTTCCGCCTTCCACGTCACTTCCCATTTTCCCAAAGGCATCATACACTTGTGAAGAAGCAAATAATTGGAATAATTCCATTTCCAAGTTAGAGATATACAACACCGTTTCAGATGAACCTTCCTAAAAAATATTGAACTAGCATCTAAACTAACTTTTTATATATATATATGCGAGGAGACATTACAGAGCTAGAGGCAGCGGATAATGTCACCAGGAGTTTATTTTACAAAACAAAGGTGGTGGGTGAGGGGATATTTATATGGTAAAACGGAACAAAAACCAAAATAACAAAAAGATAACCATCCAAAATGAACACTTCACGGCAAGAATAGTGATGCACAGGTTTAACTTAGGGTAATTAAGCATTGAGATGAGGCCTAAAGACCCTCAAATCCCGTTCTGGTTACCTATTTATAATTAGCTCACAGTCCAGTAATAAAGTTGTGAAAACTTAGCGTAAAATAAAATTTTTCTTTGACGTTGTCAGGGTATATACAGAACTGTTCCTCAGTGTGTTCCTCAACGTTTTTTATATTTTGGCTGTTTTTGCACATTTGAATTGCTAATTATTCCTAGCTCCTATGGAGGCTGGGGTGTTTAATATAATACTATTGCTAAAATATCACAATATGACAAATGGTAATTTTCACAATGAAGTAATTTTTTCATTGGATATCAAATCACCTATTAAAGGGGACATGCTATTTTCTATAACAAATATTTATAATATAATTGAATAAGCTTAACCAATGAGACTTTCAATTCATCACCTCGATAACCAAGATGAATAACATTAATTGTAGGCTATGACACTAATCAATTTTAACGCACAATGTAGCCTAATTCAAGCCACACAATACTGTACGGTTAAAACAACAATCGCAACAGCCAAATTACACCGGAAAATGATTGTGGCATAACACTCTCTGCTTGTGGATGATTACATTGTAATTGAAACAACTTACAAACCAAAAAAAAAAAATTCCAAACAAAAGAGACGTTTACTTTTCTTAATAGCACATTGATAGAATTAGAATTAAACGTGAAACCGCCGTACTCACTTAGTGCAGCATATGTATCGGGTCTGTCCTTGCATAGCTCTGAGAGAAACCTCTTAGTGTCCTGAATGCATTTCTGTGACACGTTGCGGACACAAGCGCACAATGTTAAATGGAGAAAGACAGTGCTCCACACTAAAAACATCTTGAGACTTGGGGCCCGTTTGTGATCCTCCGTGGTTTAAATAATACCAGCAAGACACGTGATACAAAAAGACGGTTTTCTTTTCTCACAATATAGGATGACAGATAGGCGTGCAAAATTGAAGTTGCACGTCTGGAATTCACCAAAAGGTTTAATTAAAAATCCTAGCACTGCTATAGTCAGGCTTGTTTTAACTGAACATGTATATATAACAGTTAAAAAGCATTATTGCAATAATTTCATAACGTCACGAGTGCTTACACAAAAATACATCCATGACTCCATGTGGATATTTCCATGAAGGAATCGTTGACCATGCTCTGAATAGAGGCTTATCGAAAGCTCATCACATAACCTGGATCACCTAGATTTAACTTTCCTGAAGTCTAATACATGCAGTGGGGAAGTCTGATTGGGCAGTTCTTTATATTAGACATAGGCTAGGACCAAATCAAAACTTCGGCAACACGCATATTATACTGTATTCAATTTGCTTTTTTATTTTAACGAGTTCACTAAATATACTTAAAAATAAAACACTATTAAATTCAATTTTACCAAAGGCAGTTAGACGGTTGTCAAAATGTTGTATGAGCCATGGAGTAGACTGATTCCTGAGCTTATACCAACTGTAATCTGAGAGAGAGCTCTAACGGGCACATTGTGTTCACCTGCACAATTAGTCTACAACATATTAACTACCCTTATACAGTTTACCAGAGAAGCTCCTGTTCGATGTGCCAATGCTTAAGACCCATGCAACAGAACAAGACCGTGCAGCTGCCCCAAGGGTTTGTGTCTGCAATGCATTAGATATCAGGCCTCATGTGACATTGTACTGGGCAGGTTTAACTATTTATTGACATCAATAACCATTTATACAGGAACATTTGACAACTATACCAGCAGCAAGACACGTACTAAGAAACAGATAACTGTTTATAGCTTCTTTCATGCAGTTATATTTCTACACAAATATATTTATTTAAAATATATAAAAAAACAACAGAATAAAACCAAAGTGACCTCTTAAGGAATACATTACATAAAAACAGGGGGGGAAAAAACACAAATATAAAGTTTTTTTTAAACTTGTTTTCTTATACAATATTTAGTTATTTCTCTTAAAATGTAAAACACTGTCGGAAATTTAAAGACATTGAATGGCTACAGCTAAATGCCAGCTAAAAACAGGTAACCGTTTCATGTTTCACATTTACATAAACATTCTTATCCTTAAAAGGCAAGTCTGTTGTCCTCAGTTGTGATCAGTTCTCTAGCAGTTGTTAACCATTTAGCAAGTCCACTGCCGGCGAACGGATGCTACGGTCCTAACTTTCTCTGAGAACGCTTCTCCGATTGATTGGCAAGACGCATAAAAGAGCGTGGGGGGTAGGTTCATGGTTACAGTATAGACTATTAGTGTTCTATATTGGCACACGAAGAGCCTTAAGCTCTTATACACTCATTTTGTAATGCTGGAAAGTCTGCTACAAAGCTAACCAGCAGGAACGATCCAACAAATAAAATAATAATTTAAAAAAATAAAATAAAAAAATACTTTTTTTTAATAAATGCTGAAAATGACCTCAAACTCTCCCACACCCACAGGTATGTAACTGAAGAACAGCAAAGTGTATGCCAACCTGAACCAATATATTTAATATGTAGCTCAGTTTAACACACGAATTATGAGCACCTCAGGTGGCAATGTTTCCCCCTAGTGTTAAGCAATCTCCACCGCCTCTTCAGCCTGTCGAAATCTTAACAGCTTAAATGTACTTTGTAAGGGCACCCTGCTGCTCCACTCACAGATTTATGTCACGTTCCCCAAAAATAAGAGTACAGGGGACAGGTCTCTTCTGTGCCAGTACCAATTTTCTAAACTTTCATAACTCTAGTCTAGTGTAGCTTAATCTAAGATTGATGCTGAGTTGTCTGCGGGCTTATTTTACAAAACATCGTTAATGCGTCTGTTAAATTTCCGTGTTTCCCATTAACAAACAGCGAAAGCCTACGAACTCGAGATATGTGCAAAAAAAGAAATACATTGCTATCATAACAAATTCAGTTACGATAAGAGCTGCCTGAGAAGAAGAATTTTAAACAAAGAAAGAAGAGAAAAAGCATTGAGAGACACGTCTCCAGCCTCTTCAGAAAGCACAAATGGTTTCCATTAACATATTAGCTGCAGCAGGACACCAGAAGTCACAGAATCATGCGTTTGGGACTCAGTTACACACCATACTGAGCCTTTAACTTCAGCCGAAATGAACAGAAACGAAAAAAGTCTATCTAAACGATAAGACGAGTGGCAGTCGGTCCGTCGAAAAAGCATTAATAATTAAAATGTATTAATTATTGTTCTTAATTCAACACAAAAGGGTTTTAGGGGAACCTTAATGGCCAAAGCTGTCTCTTGATGTAACCTATAGTTTTGGGCTGATGTTTTTCATTGTCTGCGAGGACGAAGTAACACTCAACACGCCTCACAACCCCCCCCCAACAAAGTTGCAGGGCAGCAACTAAGACATTCGAGCAGCACGCCAAGCACCATTGGCCAGAAAAGAGCGGCTTTCACAGAGAAGCTAGGGGATTCGGGAATCGACCAATAGGGGCAATGGGTGAACGCTCTATAACTATATTTTTCCTCGTTGGGACCCGTGTTCCTATACGCAATCATAGTTGCTCTTCACCTGTTGGCCATTACATCGCACAGGATGCCGTTTTTAGTACCAAGGTGTGGTCAGGTTTGAAGGGAAATGTTTCAAACGCATTAAAATCGCGTTAATCCTACTAATTCTGCTAAAGAAATTGCCGGAGCCAAGGCAGTGCCACTTTCAAGTGCCACTTTGTTCTGTTAAAGTGAGCAGCCTCAACAACCAGATAATGAACTACAAATATGTCCAAACTAGAGTAACCACATATTCTACTCTTAGTTTAATAATAGCCTTAATCATGCTGCTAAAATCATTTTCACAGAACCGTTAAGATTCAATTTACACGCGTGTGACATACTTTTTAGTTCCACGGACTTCTAACAGTGTCTAAATTCCTTTATCTGTGGCATGATACTCACATCTTCTCACAGACACAGTTTCTCTAGTGTGGCAGCGGCACAGTTTAGACATTTTTTTGGGCACTTAAAATAAAGGTTTTGGCCTAATCTATGAACGTTCAGGTCTAATTCCTGAAGATTATCTCCACACCGTTAATTTTGGACAACTCTTTCAACACTGCACGTAATTTAGATATGCATAGGGGCACACTTCAATGCAATTCTACCAATTTAATGTTATTTAATGTTAAACTTAGCCAGGCATTGTTCTGAAAGACCATGTTATATACTTGTAGGTTTTATGAACAAAGGATGAAAGTTCTGAACTACGACATGGCCATCTGTTTTTTACAGAGCTGGGACTTTTGATACTCAGTTCTTCCATATCCTACATATATTAGACATTTCTGAACTCCTGACTGCGGTGCTCAAATATAATCCACGGGGGCATTATTGGTGGGCTACAGACCACACCCAGGTACCAAAAGGCAAAGGTGAAGATGGTCTTTTTTCTCCTAAAACTCCAACATGATAACAAGGAAAGGGGGGGGGGAATAAAAAATTAAAATAAAGGTGACCGCCAAGGGGCATGGCCCCAGACAAATACCGCAGACTTCGAGTATATGCTAACTTCTAACCATCTCAACGAAACATTGGACTGAAATTCGACAACAACGATAAAAAGTTTTTAAAATAAACGTTCCTTTAAAAAAATCTATTCAGCACACATACAAACACCTATCTGAAAGTGTACAAAATTTGTCCTCTTAAATTTAAATATACATACATTTTTAAATATATTACATTTTTTAACACTTAAGGAGTATGTATGTATATGTGTATATACACACATGCACATATATATACATATATATGTAGAGACAGAGGGGGGGAGGAGTAAATCGTTGAAACAGTCTTAACCAAACTGTTCTATTTACAAGGCTTGGCTGCAAATGGCGTAACGAGAAGTAATAGTTATTGGCGACGGTCTCATTTTTCTGTCGTGTTCAGTCTCTTCGACTTTATAAAGGCCATGCCGTGTGTCCTCATGTGCGTGTTCAAAGCCCCCTCCGTCTCGAAGGTCTTGCCGCACACTTTGCACTTTGTGTCCGAGGCGCCGTCGTCTGCGGCGCCCTCCGGGCCCAGCTGGTTCTCCTGCTGGCTCTGGTCCCCGGCCCCGTTCTGTCGGGACAGCGTCTGGGGCTCCTTCAGCCGGTGCACGATGAAGAGGTGGCGGGACAGGGAGTTGTGCGAGGTGTAGCACAAGCCGCACTCCCTGCACTGGAAGGAGGAGCCGTCGGACTTGTGCTGAGGAATGTGCTCGTGGAACTGCACAATGTCCTCCGTGGTAAAGCTGCAAACCGCACACTTCTGCACCTTGAACACGTTAATCTTCAGCTTCTTCAGCGGCTGCGCGCCTGCCCCGCGGGAGCGGACGCCCGGCGCATTCTCTTGTTTTCGCTTCGGGCTGGGTGCCTGTAAACGAACACAGACCTGAACGCTTCAGCCATACAGAGGTGAAAACCTCCAGCAACACGCAGATTTAGCATAGAAATAGTATCACCAAAGTAAACGTGGGGGGGGGGGGGAATTCCGCCTGCATCTATACTAAAATATCTGGGCAAAGTTGAGTGTCTACTAACTTTCTATTTCTACACATTTTTATTTTCTATTTTGCTGTCAAGAAGGACAGCATTCACAAGGGGATAAATATTATCAAATGATCCACCACTAATTGTTAAAGATGATTATTTTAAATGTATATAATTTTAACATTCATTTTATAACCGTGTGGCCAATTGCACTTGGTCGAAACAGTCGTGCACCTAATTCGAGAGGGGCGTGTTAATGGGGGGGGGGGGGGGGGGC
>JAOVYW010042024.1:0-20594 GCA_025775045.1 Hiodon tergisus | reverse complement strand
ACATGCACCAAAAACAGACATGCACACAAACACGCACCACAAACAGGCATGTACACGAACATGCACCACAAACAGACGTGCACACAATCATGCACCACAAACAGACGTGCACACGAACATGCACCACAAACAGACTGCACGTGAATATGCACCACAAACAGACGTGCACATGAACATGCACCACAAACAGACATGCACACAAACCTGCACCACAAAAAGACATACATGCACACACACCACAAACACACGGCAGTGCCCACAGGCTGGGTTTTTCATTCCTATTTGAAAGCCATTCGCCTGCAGCTTACAATTTCCTGCAAAATATTCAGCAAAATTACAGGCTTCCAATAGATACAAAACTAACACAGGTATGAAAAAGCCTGATGTCGAGGAACAAGCCGAACAAATTAGATGTCAAGGGTGTCTTCAGAAAGTCCTTATCCAGGAGACTATCACCTCCATAATGCAGTCAAAAATATAGCAATAAAGCAGCCCAGTCCATCTAACCACAACATCTGTGCACGACTGTTAGTAGTTTTGACTGATAACACTTAAACAAGAAACAGAAATAATACATAATTAGATGACCACACAGATTAATTATTGATATGCAACACTTGATGTTTCAAATGTAAATAAGGGAGGAGAATTTTTGGACTGTCCCCATGCAGTTAGCCAGGTTCTAACCTCAGGTTTAAATAAATACAAATTTCAAACTACATTTCACATGAGCTGCCCACAGCACCCCACCTCCACCCTATCTCTGCCCTATTATAGTATTGTTTATAATGTCCAGGGGGAAATAATATGTGATCCCTCAGCATTATCCAAACACAAGATGTTTTTCTTGTTCTATGTTAGATCAATCCTCTTGACAAACTAGCTGAGAACTGACAACTACCCAAACGGTCACATTTGGAGTACCACACCACCACTGACAATCCATTTTACTAGTTTCAGGCACAATAAAGATCCTATATAATTGTGGGGTAGAATGAGAGCCCCGTTTGGAGGGTACTGCTATGTAAGAAAGCATGTCAAATCACAACCAGACTTGAGTTTGTAACCAAACGGATCCTCCCTCTTTACTGGAGTAGAAAAGAAACTAGCTATACAAAAATAAGGAAATAGGCATTTCCAGCTGATTCTCCAGTAACACTGTACTGACTGAAACACTGTATTGATGTAATTTCCAGCTGATTCTCCAGTAACGCTTTACAGACTGAAAATGTATCATTAATATTTTTATGTTTTTTCATTTTTAAAAAGGATTCCATCTGAATTCCCAAAACAAACAAAAAAGATGAAAAATAGCAATCTTCCCACAGATCACTTCATTTATCATCAAACTGTCATCAAACTGAATCTGAAATGTTATATTGAGTCACTTTCTAAACTTTAGCCTGGACTTTGAATTCAGTTTGCACGCCTAAGACATTTAAGCGCTGTTAACCAAAAGCATAGTTTTGGCAACACAACAGTCCGTTGACAGTTATCCTTGCTCTGACAACGTTTGCCCAGATCTTCCTCCATCTAGGGTTTCCATAGATATCAGTACTCAATGCTATTGCCTGCAAATGCATACACAAGTTGAAGGGTGATCTAGTTAGAAAGAACATATGACATTGCACGTTTAAACATTAAGACAAAGTAGCCTGAGGCAACGTCGGTGGCCCGCAATGACATGACATTTCGCTTGGTGGACCACTGTGAGTCAGAACTGTTGCAGACAAAGTCTCGGTTTGCTTCCGCGCTGGTCCCCACCAGACTTCCCTTTCAGGTACCAGTGTTATCCATTACAGAGGGGCAGTGAATAATCTCAAACCGGGCAGATGTGACAATCCGAATAGCCACCCACATAAGCAGGAAGATGACTGCTCCTGCCTTGCACATGGGTGGGGACCAACAAAATCACAAGAAATGGGTGATGTGATGATTGAACATTACTAACTGTGTTTGCCCTACCCATATGGCACATTCTTGGACTGGGAAGAGACACTTTCAGAAATTCACAGGACAGCTCATTTAACCTAATTCCCCATTTTGCGGTTGAGAGTAAAGTTGGGAAAGAAAAGTATGATTGTACCGTGTGAGACTGAAATGTAGCAGATCTTAGAGCTACATAACATTTTATGACACTGTTGAGAATATGTGATGCAAAATATGTCGTCTATATTCAAGGGAAATCTTCCACGGACAGATGATTCAGCTCTAATCTAGTGTTAAAAAGATATTTTCATTCAACCGCCAGTGCTACATAATGAACTGGTCATACCTGGGATTGCAAAACACTGCCACTTCCTTGAGGTTCTGGGCAGCAAGATGTGCATTTGAAAAAAACTGAAATAATTTCTGAGACTTATTGCAGCCATTTATTTGCTCTCAACCCGAAGCCAACTTAACTCTGCTGGCATTTACACAAACGGACATTAGCCATTGTTAGCGCTTGGCTCAAAGGTTCAACAAAAGCACAAAATTTTATTCACATTTACCATTACTGATGCTATCATCGTATCTCAGTTAAACGCCGCCGACGAATTACATTCGACAAGAAACCCGTTTTGATTACGCTTTCCAAAGCACTGACCTCAGTTGAGACTTTTCCCAGAAGGGTAAACACCTTGGGGCTCAGAACAACAAAGGCAAAGGACAAGGTATTATGCCTCGATTGTAGCTCAGTACGCACTCCCAAGAGCAGCTCAGGTCTCTGTGAGCTCCTTGCTTTTGCAGAGGACCTGAGTGTTTTTTTTTCTCTCTTCGCTTTCTGACATGCAGCCACATGATGACCCCACAATCAAATGATGAGGGTCAGGGCCACTGAGGCTCACAAGGGGGAACTGAGGATGCATTATTCCTCTGGGGGTGAAATATTGTCAGAAAGTGGGTGTCAGTGCACAGCTCCCCGGGCCAAGTGAGGATTCGCAGCTGGTGCAGTGACAACCTGGACGGACTGGAGCTGTTTTTGTTCCTCACGACCACAGTGCCCGCTGAGGGGCACCCTGAAGAAGTGGCTCCTAGGAGTTGTGAGGAAACCACAACAGAGGTTCTCTTTCACTTGAGTCAAAGCATCTGCTGCATCACACTGACATTCCCCTGAGTGAAAATGGCCAAAGACCATGTTAAGATAGATAGATAGGTACTTTATTTATCCCTATGGAAATGAATGACATAAGAGCTTGAGAAGAGCTAATTTCTTTTGGTTAGCAGCTAAACTCAAAAACAATCTGCCACATACTGAGATTTTCATCTTTTTTTTTCTTCTTTTTTTTATTGAAAACAAAGAAACTGGGACCTTTGTTGACAGTCGCGAGACACATCAGACGTCTTGGTGCTTTAAAGGTGCTGGGAAATGTACAAGCGGAATTATTCTGTTCACCTAAGGAATGATTTCAGGCGTACCAATAAACTGCTGTCGGTAAATTTTGTAAACATACCAGCTCTAGACAGGAGCATATATTTGTGGATCATTAATCACAGACATTCGTGTAGAATTAATAAAACTGGAGCGAGAGTAACCTAGTACTTAAAGAGTGTGTAATATTATTAGCAATATTAGTAATATTAGTAATTACAATTGCTGTTAGTAATATTGCCAATAGTGATACAAGTAGTGGCGGCAGCAGAACATACATTAGTATACCAAAATGCATTCGTCTTTTCTCCTTACCTCTAAAAAGTATAACCAAGAGGAATTGAAGCTTGTAGAAAAGCCGCATGTTTTCTTTTACTCTCTCAAAAACTTCCATTAGGTTTGCGAAAATAAGAAGAAATGTATTTAGACCGAAAAAGGGGAGCTCCGTCAGGTGCTACATTAACCACACAATCAGGGTTTACAGTCAAATGATGATCAAGAAAATCTGTATTGAAGTTCCCATCGCGCTTTCCAAAAAAGCATGACTGTAACCTCTCTGCGTACTATCCAAACGGTTTGCAGCCAGCAAGACTGGGTTTTCCGCCAAAATTTATCTTTGGATACAGAAAGGAAACGACTTTTGAAAAACTGTCAATGCACGTCATCCACTTAGCGTCTTCTGTGTCGAGTTATCCCAAATGTAATGACTATTAATCCTTGCAGTGTTCCATATATATAAGCACTGTCCTTGTATTGCTTAGAGGTGCCAGTGAGAGACTCGCTCACTCTCCTTGGGTCGATGTCAATAACCTCTTTCAGTGAAATCGAGCTTATTTTGTCAAAAGGGCTGGGTGCTCGAGATCTCCCCTTCTTTTGTTGTAAGAATTGGGGAAAACATAAGATATTTATTATTTGAAAGCCTCGGATTTATCCTGATACAGAGGTTGTTTTTCAATTTTACAGTTTTTTGATAGAATGCGATGCAGAGTATGCAGTTGAAAAAATTTAAACTTTGCTTTTTCCCCACATCAGCGCTCGACTCCGGAATACTCCTTTTCCTGAGATTCCTTCGCTTTTTGTATCGAACATAGAACTTGACACTGAATGATTCTACCCGCTTACCACTGCCAAAATGGTATATCCATTCAGATGGGGAACTGAGTTATATGCACACTACGAGAACATTTCATTCCAGGGATTTTTTCTATATATAAATAATTTGCGCAATAGTCGTTAATTGGTTATTAAGTTTAAATTCCCCAATGGCGAGAATAATTACAATTGTTTGCCCATACCTGTACTGCATCTTAACATTTCACCACCACATGGGTACATTTAAATAACGCTGTTCGCATGGAAAATATGCAACAATAATTATTTTGACTAGTCTTATTGTGAGTTCGTTATCCACTTGCTTCTCGAATTATCGACTCGCAAAGGACAATAAAAGTATTGTCTTCTTACCATTGTATGCGGTTTGTTCGCCTATTTGCCTTGTTGCAATTCAACTTCTTCGGTTTTCACCTGCGAAAAGCAGCCAAGTATCAAATCGCACACAAATGCGTATTTTAAAAAGTGCTCTTTTCTCTATTGCCGGTCCCTATACCGCAAAGCAAGGATCAATTCTCCTTACAAGCAATGTACCGTGATCTCATCTCCGTTCTGCGGCGACGGCAACAGTAGTGCCAGGGGTTTTTGCAAAAAAAAAAAAAAAACTCAAAGGAACTCTGCGTACAGACAACCTGGATTGGCACGCGCCGAACCTGAGGGCGTGTATATCTGCGTTCTACGCTCGCAAGCCTATAATAACATGGAAAACGTGAAGGAGATCAGGCGTTGTTGAGAGTGTAACTACATAAATATATGCAATCTTAAACATTCTCAGTATAAGCAGATAAATATAGCCGATTGTTTAAAAAATAAAATACGAATAATGTATACGTACTGAACATTCCCTATACAGTATTTTGGTTCAATCTTCCTACTCGTGTGAGAAAAGGTGTTACTTTTGATAACAGTATAATTCAAAATAGGATTTAACTACTACATTTTCAGGCGATTTTAAACACATGATCCGATCCTGACGATTATTATTGCAACGCGATTACCCTCTATATTAATAGACCACACCGATGGTCTATTTTTTCCCCCACACAGGAATAAAATATATAATATATATATATTAACTGAATGTGTAGTGGGTCCATGAACAGTGCTAGTGTCAGTTTTATTCAGCCGAATTCAGTTATTAGGAACTCTTTTAAAAGACTTTTTAAAAACTTTGATCCGCTAATCCCATTTAATAAAAGGGTATCTGTAAGTATCTTATTTCTTCTACTTATAAAAGGAAAAGGCAAAAAATAAATAATGCAAAAAATACAGTAATCCAAAGTGCGTTTTGCGGGTGACCACAGTACTGATTTGGTCCCAGCCTTAGTTTCAAAGTGATATAGAATATAGAAGTGGATATTCTGTATCCTAGTGTAAATGTGTATTGTCTGAAGTCCAGGGATGGGGTAAAAGTCGGAATGAGACTGAACGCACCGAAACGGTACTTTAATGAATTCAATTGCTTTTTCATACTCTGTACAGCTTCGGAACTCCGTGTTCCGTGCGGTTTTGTCTCTACAGCTGTTTATGTACGGAACGGTCAGTTAAAGGTCGGTTTGGAGGGTTTTCTCACTAGTGTTATGATTTCATCACTTAGTTGCATTGTGTGTATAATTTTCTTTGTTTTTGCACCTTCGGAAAAGCAATTTAATTAATTAAAGAATCGTTCCGGGCCCTTCCGTCTTGTTCCGGCTTTTACACTATCACTGAAGCTATATTCCAACATGGAATGAATCGAGGAGAGACGTTATTACCGTATCTCCAATATTTTGGCCATTTAATAACCATCTAGTTAAATCGGTAGGAAATGCGAGTTATCTGCGTTACCATGTTTTAAATCAAAGCTGAAGTTCACAGGTACAGTCTGACTTCCCTCACGTGTGTAAGAATGCACGCATATTAGTTGAAATATTCCCATCAGTAAATATACAGCAATAAAATGTATTAATCTATCGATTAAATTCGTGTGTGCTAGTTTGAAACCTAGTTTTTTCCATTTTTCCTTGTGTGGATATACCATCATAGAAAAGCAACAGAGACCCCTTCTGGATTGAAAAGAAAAGATGCACGAAGAGCGGAGGTAAATTCCCTGCTATTCCCGTCGTTATTCATGTTGAACTTTATATAAAATATAATTATCTAATGTTCTCATGCCTAGAGTACTTAGATATAACAGTTTCATCGCAGCCGAATTTTATAAAAAGTGTAAAAATATGGGGGAAAACTTCATTTTAATAAACTTATTTATTTTCCAGTTACTGCAGCTTAATTTTCATTTGAACATATGCTGCATGTATCCTCTTTCTTCAAAAATAAATGTTTGTGGGTGTTTAGGTTTGTGGCTTGTTCCCACTGATCCAGTTCACTCAAATTTACTGAGTAACAAGTAACAAAAATGTTTTGCACATGGCACCTCATATTTAAAAAAATCCTTTGTCATTCATGAGCAAAGTAGATCAGAGGAGAGCAATAGCAACTGCTAGCTCAAGAGGTTGACCGACTTAATAGAAATTCAGAGAACACAAAGCTTGTGAATGTGAAATGTGAAATTACATATCTACACTTTGCCAAAGATCATAAAATGACAATTCAGAATTCTAACAATCTCTATGAAATACTGTCAGATCTGGAAAAAAAACAAACAGATAAAATACAACACACAAGGTGCCTCTAAGCATTGAGAAATAAATCACGAGTGTGACATGTGTATGTTGGTGACAGATTAAAGAAACGTTATAAGAAAAGGTTGCTTCTGTAGAAGTTTTCCACACTTCTGAGTGTCAATTAGTGTCCGTCAACATGCAGAAAGCAATGTCGTTAGCATGGTAAATGTATACTCTTCAATATGCCCTGATAGGAATGAAACAGTCAAACATACTTTCATTTAAAGATTAAAAAAATAAAAATAATAATTTCTGTCAAGATGTGCAACACTTTTTGGGCCATCCAGTTCAAGGCAGCTAAAGCATGGATTAACTTTGACCTGAATCTGCCAGTGCGTAGACAGAAAATATCAAAACCACAACAACCGCCAATCGAGTACTTTTGAAACTTTTAAGTCAAGAAATGTTGTTGCGTAAAGATGTGCATGCGTGCACTTACTTTTAATACCTGGACTAGTACCCAACTACAATTGGAAATGCATTTATAACGATCAACTGAGGTTTATGTTTGTATTTGGCTGGCTCAACACCTTCCTGGGCTATGTACTATTCCACATTGAATTGTTTGTGACAACTCCTAGAAATAATGTGCACAATAAACATTTCATTTTTTACTCCAAACAATGCTTAATGCTAAATAACGCCATGCTAAATAAACAACTCCATACAGGATGTCAAATAATTTTTGGTCAACATTTTGGATGATTTTCTTACAACATATAAATCACTTGTACGGCAAGACATTATAGGTACTTACGTTAAAAACTTTCAAATTCTATTTTTACAGCAGTCATAAAACGACTGTTTTATCTGATGTCTCCTTTTACTTCAGTATAATCATATACTATACACATACGCAGACACACAGTCTTGGGTTGCCCCTTTCCATACCAGGCTGGAAGGCAACCCCCAACACCACTACACATCCAACAGAAGGTTAAATACACATAGCGGTATTTTTTCATAAAGAGAAAATAATTCAGGTCATACCAGTCAGCAGTTGGACGTCCCATTATGGAGCTGCTGCAGCCCCTAGCCATGTGTCACAAAAACACTAAACTCAACATGTAGCACAACACACAACAAAGCCACACAGACACCTGCCCCCAAATAAAACAAAAGATAACCCACTACCATAATTAAAATACAATATCTGGAAAAAGTATTTTTCTCATTGAATTTATACAGATGATTTTGTGGGCTGCAGTAATATATAGAGGGTGTCGGAGAGAAGAAAATGACATCAACGTTTGGTGCTTTTTTTCATTTGCTTGAGGTAATCAAACATGCAATCTTCAGGTTTGAAAAAGTTATTGTCCCTCCCCTATTGTCCCTAAAGGCATAATTAGGGTCAGCTGATTAACAATCAGGCCTGATTGAAGCCAGCCCTGACTATATCTCTGACTAACGTTGGCCCTTAACATCAGAGTGAAGTTGTCAGCACACAGGTTCTGTACATCGTAACACAATCAAAGGAAATTCCTGACCACCTTCATAAAAAGTTGTTGAAACCAAAAAGTCTTTCAAAGTATTCTCTGGGGCTCTGGGGCTCCACCTAACAAACTTCCCACTGGCATATCCCGCCCTACCTGGAACTAGGCTGGCACAGTGTGGCACGTACCCACTAGCTGACCCTGAACTAGGCCATGAATTTTTGGATCTGCTTCCTAGCTAGTACTGACTACGAGCCGAGAAGCCAAACAGGGCTGGGGGGAATAATTAACAAAACCGATCATCGTCAGTCTCAGCGTCCAATGAGAAGAAATCAACGTATTTAAAAAAAAATCTAAATACAGAATTATCAGAAATACAATTAAACTGTACATTGGAGTTCTCACAAGAAGCTTATCTCGTCTCTTTTTGTAGTTGGCATGTCATTGGATTTCACCTGCATTTAGCAAAAATAAATAAATAAATAAATATGAGTGTAAGCACATTTAAATATTTGCTGTTGTTGACAGTTGAAAAACCTGACTTTCTTTCCACATCATTCATGTGACCACTGTTTACCTTGACTTGGCTAGTGCAGAGAAAAAACCCCAGACTCACACCAGGCCTACACAACCCGGTTTCATCTTGGTTACAAGTTGGGCCAGATGTGCCATTGGAAAAGGGGTTTGTAGCACGCCGATGTGTTTGGTTCGGGAATAATCGGTAAACACACTTCCGTGTTCTCCGGCTTTATTTTAATAAACAGCAAATAAACAATAATCGCTCTTCAGGGCTCCCCCTCACGGGTTCACCCAAAACACAATAAACTAAAATTACAAACTAAACAAAATACCGATCAAAATTAAATTTAAACAGAGACGAAAAGTCGGCATCCACTTCACCCGAGCCGACTCTTTCTTCTGCCTGGCTCCTCTCCCAACTCCAGCACCTACTGAGGGATCACGGGTCATTAAATGCTGTTTTCAATTAGCATGATCCTCAGCCGGTGCTGATGGGCGTGCCTGGACCTCTCCTGTGCGTGTACTCGAGACGGACACGTGGCACAAGTTTGTTCAAACTGTTTGGGACATAAGTGAAATCTTCCATGCTGCCAAAATATATCCAAGAGCAAGGCGCATGGGCCCTGTTATGTCTGCCAAAAACCAAACATTCCACAGAAAGAACAACATACCAACCTCATCTGTCCATGAGGTGAAGCAGAAGTGCAATGGGTAATGTAGTAGGACAATGACCTGAAACACACAAACAAGACTACATCAGAACTTTGATGAACAAGAAATTTTAAGTTTTGGAAAAGTTTAGTCAAAGTCCAGACCTAAACCCCATTGAGAAGTTGTGGCAGGACCTGAAACGAGCATGCTCGTAAACCCATAGATGGCAATTAGTTGAAGCCTATAAGCATGGAGAAGTGTGCAATACTAAGAAAAAAAACTGTTAGGTTGCAGTTACTGCTACTAAAGATGGCGTAACCCGCATTGAGTCTAGGGAGGCAATTACCTTTTCACAGGGGGGATTGGGTCTTTAACAAATGATACGTATCATAATTCTGTGTTATTTGTGCTCACTCAGGGTTCGTTTCATCTCATATTGGACTTTGATTGAAGATCTGATAACATTCAGTGTCAAAAATAATCAAAAAGGCAAGCTGACAGGGAAGAAAACACCTTTTTTTATGGTACGGTACATTCAATAACCTATATAAGTTACTAACTTAACCCAAAATGTAAACAATGCATTTAACATTTACATTTTTTTGCTCGTGCCCCCTACAACACCTGACAGCTCATTCATTTATTACGGATATCCACAGAGCTCACCAACACCCAACAGGACCCATCTCAAACCAAAAGTCGTTTTATATAAAAACCTGTGTTCCCCATGCCAGCTCGTGACAGACACACTAAGAGCGCTGATGCCACTTTACGGGTTGCGCTGAAGGGAACTTTCAGCTGCCAGCTATATTAACTGTAATAGAGTCATTGGGTTTACTCTGGCTTTTTCCAACCAGTTCTCGGTAGTGGCAGTCACTAGGCTCACGGGGGTCTCATCTGTGCGTGTCAGCATCATGTCAATCCAAATGTCGTCACTGAAGTTACACATCATTAGATCTGACTCCCCGCTCACTAAAGTCTTGTTTGTCCTGAAATTGGCGTCTTCCTCTCTGACGCACGACTGCCCACTTTCAGTCATTTACTTTCCTGATACTTGTCTCTTTGTTTTGATTTATGCAGAGCTTTCAACCTTGTCAGGTAATTAACATTTATCAATTTCTGAGACAAACCATTTGTATGACAGAATTGTGATGTCTAAACCAGCATGCTCTTTGGAGCTCAACTTGACACTGAACCCATTATCATTAGACCCCCTCACAGGGAAAGCAGTGGGTTATTACTGAAAAGGTCGTCCTAGCTAACAATCAGAACGAACATGAGGTAAAATAATTCTGCAGCTTTTCCGATCAGATCTCTTCCGACTGAGGAGGATTATGATCTTCAGCGCAATTAAGGGAACATATCTGCTCATTGCTTTATGTGTATTATGAATACTGTCCAATTAAATAGCTGACTGTATGCATCATTACCCGTGAAATACATTTTTTTGTGACGATGCTGGGCCTGTTCCACTGGGGATTTTGTGAAGCTGGATCTCGCTACTCTCGGGGGGAGAGTAGTAAGGATGAAACCATCAATTATGACAAATTTTTACTACCATTACATCGGGTATATCTGATTTGTCTGTTCAGAATTAAATCTAACTAAAGGCCTTTGTTTTCTTGATCACTAAAACTGTTATACTTAGGTTCTAACATTATCATGGGATTGTAACATGCAGTAACTTGGAGGGTAGCTAGAGTCTAATGTTATACTATTGCAGGAAAATTCTAAAAATGGAACCTGAAAACCATTGCTCTGTGCTATGACTGTGGTATCAAAGAAAAGTTATGTGCTAGAGTTCAATAAAGTGCAATGGCCCTGCTCAGCATGGTCAGCTTTGTTTATAAAGCACAGAATGTAAAAATGATGAACTCCCTGCATTACAATCTGTGGGATGAAAAATGACTCAGTTTTAACAGAATGGCACAGGGCTCGTAGATTCATCATGATAAGTGTATATGCATGCAAAATGCAAAGCACATTATTTTCTCAAATTTAATTTCCAAAGCATTGATTTTATGAATACCAAATACTGCTTAGCTTTCATTCTGTGAAATGGCTTGATTTTCCTCCACATAAAAATAGAATACTTTTTTTTCAAACTGCAAAGGATAATTTTTGTTCACCAGTTTCACCAAATGAAGCAAAAACAATTCAGCGCTGTCTCAGAAAATATTATCCATCAAAGACACTACTAGTTAATTTCAATATTGAGAAATTTCATTTTAATGACATTGTCCTTTTTTCAGCAGTCCTAATGCCAACATAATCATTCAAACAAACTGATACACACGAGTCAGACAGATGCTGGAATGCCCTGAGCAGTAATTGAAATCAATGTGATTTGCCATACCACATTTCCAAATATGTTTATTTCATTAAGTGTAATATTGAAGTATAGACCCCAGATTTGAAAGCTAATTAATGCAGAGCTTGATCCAGCATTTAATTTGCATATCAGTGCCTATGGCAACAGTTCTTCTTCAAATATATTAATCACATCTTTGCCACATCACTACTTAATGGCTAAACTGGTTTTCGAGAGATATTCAAGAGCTTATTGGAATGTCTAAACTCTAATAATTTGCTAGAAACGTTTCAGTCAGGTTTTCGAACAGGGACCGAGACAGACTTGTTAGCGTTGTAAATTATATTTTAATGGCATCTGATAATAACTTGGTGTTGATTTTATGTGCTGCATTTGACATAATAGATCACCATATCCTGTTGAAAAGACTTGATACCCACGTAGGCATAAAATGGACTGCTCTATCTTGGTTGAGGTCATATTTGACAAATAGATTTCAGTTTGTTAAAATTGGCAAAGACTCATCTGATTTGTTTCCGGTTAGATATGGAGTACCACAAGGTTCGGTGTTGGGCCCCCTTCTTTTCTCTTTGTATATGATACCACTTGGTGATATCATCCATAAGCACAAGATCAACTTTCGTTGTTATCCGGATGACACGTAGCTATATCTGTCAGGGAGTGAGGTTGGCTAGATTGGAGCTTTGCTTGAAAGTTGTAAGAGATTGGATGCCCTCTAATTTCCTATTGTTGAATTCTGACAAAACAGAATTGATCATCTTTGGCCAATAAGGCCATCGTACAAGGCTCAATGACTATGTGCTGGAGCTAGATGGAAAGATGATAGGACTGAGTGTATTGGTTAAAGATCTTGGAGTCACAATTGATCCAGATCTTTCTTTTGACCATCAGACTAAAGATATTGCTAAAAATAGCAAACTACCACCTGAGAAACATTGCCAAGATTAGACATTTTTTATGTGATAAAAAGGATCCTTATTAGACGTAAGAAATATGATCACATCACACCAGTGTTGGCTTCATTACTTTAGCAAACAATAAGGCAGCAGTCTGATTTTAAGTTACTTTTGTTAACATTTAAGGCTGTAAATGGCTACCCTCTCGTATATAACAGATTTTATAGTCCTGTATGTCCCATCTAGATTACTTCACTCACAAGAGGCTGGGATTCTATATACACCAAGAATAACCCAATCAAAATCTGGAGGAAGAGCATTTGCATATAGAGCTCCACAACTATGGAATAACCTCCCAAAGTCTGTGCGTGAATCGGACACATATTTGAATCGAGATTAAGAACATATCTATTTAACTTGCAAATAGTCAATAGGGGGGCTGTGAGAGTGAAGGGACAACGGCTATTAGAAATCTTTGGTGATAGGAACAATTCCTGTTGTCGCACAATCATTGGTGGTTCTCCCCTAGTTGGCTGGGTTCTGCCTTTGGTAAAGTGTCTTGATGACATGGAAAACATGTGAAAAGCGCTTTATAAAAAGAAATTGATTGATTAATTGATCGCTGGGCCAAAACACCTCACGCTCTCCCTTGTCATCACTCGTGAACAAGATCCTGAGATCCCTAAACCGCCCCCTCTCACAAGGTAAACTGGGGCACATGGTCGTATGCCATCTCAGGGTCTGCATGTCTGCCAAAGGGAAAAAAGCAGGCCAGGCTGGAAACCGCTTTGCTCCTCCTGAATCAGAGGACACTGTTGGAGTAAGTTGCTTTCCCATAATGCCAGCATCGGCTTTTCCAGAAAATCAGAGTAGTGTGATAGCCTATTGTTGGAGCATACTCACTGATCCATGTTCTTAAAAATAAGGATTGTCACCCCCTATTTTCCAGTCCAACGCCTACCATGCAATTTTAATATAATTATTTAATAATTTAATATCATTCTTTATAAATGATTAAATGATTATCATCATGTACTATGAACTCTTGTGCTTCTTTTAAAATTGACTTGAGAGCAGAAGTGCATAATTACAAATCCTCCTCTCGGCCATCAATCAGGACAATCTATCATCAACCATCCATACCACACCTCACCCAACACATAACACAGATTATTATGTGTTACTGGTATATTGGATCTCAATAACAGGTTTTGCTATGTGTTACTGGTTTATTGGTCCTCAATAACAGGGGTGTTGGGGATCTACCTCTGATTTAGAATCTGATTCACACTTGTGAAGACCAGGTGAGATCGTCTCAGTCCAAATAATTATTTCAGTAAAATTAGTTGGAATGAAAACTAGGTGACGCTGCCTCTCAGGGACCAGAGTTGGCCACCCAGTTCTTTTTTGTGATAACATCTTTGCCTTTATTTTAATAAACCAGAGGGAAGGGCTGTGCTTTCCCACCCGAATACATGTGCAGATGTATTTTTTAAATTGGGGGATACCTGCAAATGGCACAAATTGTATATTGGGATTAAAAGGACTGCTGTCACTTCGTGGCAGTGAAATAGTCGTAAAACATAATAACGTAAAACGGTGTGTATGGCTAATGAGAGCAAACCTTGAGAAAATATGTTTTGTCTTATGTCATTTTGTGATTAAACCATGTGAAAACTTTGTGTTTCTGGGTCCATGTTTCAACAGAAAAACATTCCCATGGGAGAGCTGTTCACCCACAAGTTAAATAAGTATACTAAAGAGCAAGAAGCAGAAGTAGGGTACTTCCATGTCGATAACAGACACCTGAAGTTTACTCTCAGTCCCGTTTTTTGATCAAGCAAAACCTGGCTTCCTGGGAATGGGTTTGGCGCTGCAGCTCAGCAGTGATAACAACAGCCAGTATCATTCCTTCATCTGGGGTACAGTGAGGACATTCAAGTCGCTGTCTTTCCACATTGGATATGTTGAGACAAAGTGATTTTTGTGACATACTAGTCAGCATGCGGACATCAGGAGTTTATGACAATCCAATTGCGCTCAGCTGCACTCATCACCCAAGGCGCTTTCCAGGGCTCCTCTGGTGCACAACACTGTGCACTTAGGCATGTGGAATAGCGAAGGTGAAATGAGAAGCAGCTATGGGCTATGTTCAGTGCAGCAACCTTCATAAAAAAGTGGGGTAGAGACTCCAACTAAGATAAAGATCAACCCACAAGAGAATTGATTTGCAGCAGGAGAGGATACTGCAGGATTGGCTGAAGACTGGTAGAAAAATAGCACCGTTTTCTTCTTTACGACCTACTCTTTACAACCTCATTCCACATCCCTGGTAATAATGTGTTTGAACTTGTGGAACAAAGAGAGCTGCAGAAAGGCAGGCAACACCAAACTGCATGGCAGACGAGGGTTCCTAACGTGGTCCTGACTCCACCAATGTAACAAAAAGAGAAAAAAAGATAAATGGTTCTAATCAGGACCAAACGAAAGCATTTTAGATTGTGTACTACAGGTGTTGGATCATGCATTGCAGTTTCTTGGAGTTGAATATAAATTATGTCATTTCCACAGCTTGTGGTACGGTATTTTCAAAGCCTAGTATTTAAGTCACAGCCATGCAAGAGTTGCAAGGGATTAGTTTACCCTTCCTGCCAACAGGACACATGGAAAACCCCAATCTGAAACATCCAAGCAGGTTTTTAAAAACCCAATTCAATAACCTACCTCTTCATCCCAATGTCTGTTTAATCACATTCTTAGTTATGAGAAACCACCATGAAGCAGCCCTTGATCACAAAAAACCCAAGCAGGTATTTATAAACTGAAGGGATGCATTAGCCATTACAACTACCATTCATTCAGCCCTCTGTGGATCTGGGTGAGTGCCTCTCCAGATGAACGCAAACCATCCACATGGAAGGGACATTCAGTCCCTTTGCTGGCTGGGCATGGCTGCTTCCTGTAGACCAATGGAAGGAGGAAAGGTTAACTCAAATGTTTCCATCATTTACCCATATAATTTTATTAGTTTTTTGTTTTTTAGAGCCAGCCCCCACAACATCCTGTCTCACCCAATGACAATGCTTTATATTTTTCATTCAATTCCAAGTTGCTGTGCACCGAGGACGACGTTATCAAAGCAACTAAAGTGTTGATCATCACAATTGTTAAATTACACAATATGACTGCCCGGAGTGTTCCGATGTGCTTGTATCTCATGGTTAATTAAGTTCAAAAGCGATCGCCCTATGAGGATATGAATTTGTAACAAGGAGAGGCATCCCCATTCTGAATGACAAGAGGATGTCCTTTTAAAAAAAAGACCTCTTGAAAATGGAAATGAAATGCAATTAAAATCAGCCACTTCATTTGCATTTGCATTTATTCTTCTGGGGTCTTTTGCAGCTGCGTTTGTTCATCAGCACTTTGATGTCTCTATTTTGACCACTGCCGAAGAGGGAGGCACAGATCACCAAAGTGGGCTGGTCTCTACACAGCGGTGCGATGTCAGAAATACAGGTTATCTTGTACTTTCTGCTTTCCTTCATCTGTAAAATTTTTGTTGTAACCTACATGGTCTTTGATCATGGTCTTGTCCTTGGTCTCGGCCACAGTGCTGATCAATGTTTTGGTCTTGGTCTCTTAAACTGATCTGGTCAGCAAACTATTTATGGTCTCGATCTTGGTCTCTGATAGAGAGCTCATTAGGGTGTTGGTCTCTGACACAGAGCTGATTATAGTCATGTTCTTGGTCTCTGATACAGAGCTGATCATGCACACAAAACTTACACACCTACTATGTAAACACATTTTCCATTTTAGCATATAACACACGTGTTTGACTGTATGACAAACTGATTATTCGTACCCAGTACTTGGCTCATGAATCATGTCCAATTTTTTTGTGAACCTGCCTCACAGTTTAAAAATATAAACTGCCTTTGAATTATGGCTAATGGGAATCATTATAGATGGATGCACTGGAAATCTTGTGAGGCAATATAGTTTGTCTGCAAGGAAAAGGAAAGCAACATTGCTAATATTGTTAAATTCCATTCCTGCCCAGAATCCCATGAACCACGGTGTTGGACAAAAGCCCGCAGTTTCTCTCTTCAGAGGGGGGTGCGAGGTGAGATGTATTTAATGCATTGGCAGTGATTTAATATACAATGCAAACAAAGCATGCCAATAGAGATCATTTATATTAAGAAATCCTTGCAATTAAATTGTAAAAAATGCTCCTTTTCATTCAATTTTGGAATTATATGTGGATGGCCATAAACATGACTGATTTACTGCTAAATAAATAAAACCCATGCAGACTTAAATACCTGGTGCATGAAGAAAAAAACAGGTTCACATTCATCTTGCATCAACAGCCCTTAGTGAAACAGCTATGGTTAAAACTATGGCTTTGTTACTAAACCTTTGAAAGACTTTGATTATGTAAATTTAAGAGCTCTGAACAGGTGTTTGAACAACAGCGTGTAATGAACATGGCCACGATCAGTTGGGAAACCACCTAAATATTCTTGTGAGTAAACATTGGTCGCCGCATTGTTTAAAAGGAGGCCCAGACACCTGTTTAGGCACACTAGAGAAGTGAAACTGAAATTCTGATAGACCGTGGGTGGCCACCCGGAATTGTTGTGGGCCATAGTCACACAGGTTTTATATGTTGCTTCTAATCTTACACTCAAAGAGCAGGTGATGGGGATTTCCATTCCAAATAATGACTTAGATTTTACAATTAAGATGAGTCTGAACACAAACCTGTGTGACAGAAAAACGTCTACACAGAGTCGACGTGGCCCCCTGGAAGCTTGACATGAGTTAGCTATAAGAGATCAGGGGCTGCCCAGAAATCTAGCAAGGGGAAGTGGGGAGGACGACTGGTTTCACTACTTGAATGAATTCACCTAAACTGCAGATGAGAGTAATGATTATAACATGTAAGCTGTGACTGGTTTTTTACGTAAATAAACTTGAGACAGAAGCAAGAGAGTTTGGAGGCATGCAAGGCAGTTGTTTTTAAGATGTTAAATCTTTCTGGCAGCGCATGTTTTGTGACGCAGGACCTGGTTGACAGCAATTGACAGAGCTGTAGAAACAGACCGAGCTGACACAAGCCATTTACAAAGGAATTCACAGGCTTACCTGGAGGGATGTGATGTCATCAAGACTGGAGCTGCAAAGGCAGACCTAAGGGGAGAGATCAAGGTGCTGAGATGGAATGTCAACCTTTCGAAGGCTAGATTTTCTTTTCCTCCTCCTCTGTTTCTTGTCAATGTACAAATGCTTCTGAGAAGCTACCTACAAGGTATCCTTCAGCGCAGGTATTCCAACTGGGATAGCAGATCAGAATGGGACAGTCCAGGATTAATAGAACAGCTAGTGGTATGTTTTTTGAGAGGGATTCCAGGTGGCAGATACAATTGCCCAATTCATGGAAATTAAGATTGAGATACTGTTCCCCTTCCCTCTTTATGTTGGTCGGTCCTGGAGAGCACTGCTTAAGTGTAGATTTCCCAGGTGAAGCTGGTGTAAAAAATTGGGGTATTAGGGTAGCATATTTGGTCTGCTGAGGGAAAAGGAATGTTCTGGGCCTACTGGATAGTGCTGTGGTGTAGCTAACAGCTTACAGATCTGGAATCTACATACTGTAGCGTTTTTCGGAGTGCTACTACTCTTCTGGGTTCAAGCAAGGAGTCAGACACCGATTTCAACAGGAAGATGTGCTCCTTATTTACACATGCGCTTACGACCACCTTAACAAAGGCGGAACTGGCAGTGAAAAGAAAACACAGAAAGCCCTCACACAAACTAGCAAATCAGTTTACGGTGAGGGAACTAAATCTTAACTACAAAAGCACAAAACGATACAGCTAGCTAAACTAGACTACAACACAATAACGTCATTAAAAGACGGAGCTTTGAACACGTTATTTACATTATTAACAGTTTGGGGACCAGGCTTCCCAGCAGCCCCCTCGGGGATGGTTGAACGCCATTGGCGGGGGAAGCGCTGCTTTCCATCCCAGTTACAATACGTTTAGTAACTGTGTCTTCCTTTCAACAACACAGACAGACCTGCCCTTTCTGCAAAAGGCATTAAAAATTGGAAATAAGAGAACCCATATGGCACACAATGGTTGGTTTGCCAGATGCCTGTCCAAATGCTGAACTAGATCGAATTCCAAGGAGCAATAGTGAAAGATGCTAGTTCATTGAAAGGGAATTAACCATGGCTAGTATATCTAAAGGTACACAATCTTCAACAGTAATGAACAATGAACTCCTCAAACAGAAAACACCACGGCTGTAGGTGCGCTGTATTTGCTGTATTTGTAGGTACGCAGTCTACAACTACAGTGTTTTTTTTTAACAGTGATAAATTACTTCAAGCCTCTAAATCAGGTTCAAGCACATTACATTGTGATCTGGTGGACATGTTCACTTGAAGTGCAACAGCACATATTTAAACAGCAGACGGGGTATTCAATATCATATGTTTAATATTTAAAAATAATATGTTACAGTATGGAATATGTAAGATCTGCAACTGTAAAGAAAAGTACACTGAAAAATTTAATATATTTAAAAACTGGCAGTGGAGCCAAAAACTGTTGTATTTCTTAATAACTGAAGACTATATAGAATATGGCTTATGTAATTTAATCATCTGTAATTTGTACATATTCCTTCTTCAAAGAATTACAGGGGATTCTTAAGTAAAAAAATTTAAGATTCATTATAACATTGACTCTCACCTAGATGAGGTGTGGACAATCAAAAACAAACCAGGAAGTTTCATGAGCAAACCAAAGTTTGTCAGATCAACATTTCATTTCCTCTTTGACTTTACAGCTAGTTTATAGGCGTCTCCCCGCTCATGCACAATGTGATAAGCATTTTGACGTGGTCCCAGCGGCTGTGTCCTTCATCCCATGCCCCCTGCCAGCTCTGACAGCTGCAGAACCGGGCCACGACCCCGGAATCCATCATCACTCTTCATTTCCCGCTCGCTATCTGATCTATGATAGCGCTAATAATAACAGTGACGGCCTAAGCCCTGTCTCGCCAGGTGCCCCGCCGCGGACCTTCAGCCCCTGGAGACAGCACCCTCTGATCTGGGCCCATTAAAAACTATATTTACTTATCATTTCCATCAGTGCCACTGTTTTGTTTGCTTGCCAGTTGCCCGTGAGGGAAGCACAAAGTCACCTTCCCCAGCCAATAGAGGTCATTAGAAGTCCCTCTGAAGTTTTCCTATATCATTGCACTTCTTGTCTTGTACCCTAAAACTACAAGAATGAGGGAAAACATATTTAAAAATAAAAGTCTCGGATTTGGTCAGGTAGAGAATTAAATCACCTGAAACCCATTGGCTTTGACATCTTGGCACTCATATGCTGTGAAAAATGTACTATTTGTGTGAGTATATAATGTGTGGTAACCAAAACTTAGGTTGTTATTGTTTCCTCAGCTATAACCCCACCCTCATAAACAGTTGGAAATAAACATAAAATAAATTGAAGATAAACTGTAGGTAAAACATAAAATTAAGTGTGATAACCCAAACCAAAGATATGTGACTTGCATCTCTCAACGTCCTGTCCCGTTTTAAAACATTTAATA